>MU687226.1:26634-37889 GCA_026770625.1 Nicotiana glauca
TGAGGGTCCTCCATAAAATTCTGCCCCAGTTTGATCGGTTGACATTTCAGACTATTGCTCGTACGACGATCGACTGAAATTACTTCGGAATTTTAAGGGTCTTCCTCAAAAATTTGCCCCAATTTTCAATTGCAGGGGGGGGGGAATGAAATTTTTATTGAATTGTGACCGAACTCATAAGGCTGCCTACGTATCCCCTATTAAATGAGAATTAGGTCAGACGTAGTTCAAAAGGCTCTAGACATCCTATTCTGATACAATTGACCTTGACAAACTGCATTCATTCTTTTTCTGTCTATAAGGGCTAACTGCTCGTAGCGACTCTTTATCCATTCTGCATCTTCAAGTTCCGCTTCCTGTATAATCCTCAGGGAGGGAATCTCTACCTCGGCCGGGATGACTTCCTCGGTGCCATAAACCAACATATAGGGAGTCGCCCCGGTTGATGTGTGAACTGTGGTACGGTATCCCAATAAAGCAAATGAGAGCTTTTCATGCCACTGCTTGTGTTTCTTTATCATTTTCCTTAATATCTTATTGATGTTCTTATTGGCCGCTTCTACAACTCCATTCATCTATGGTATGTAGGCTGTAGAATTCTTGTGCTTAATATCGAAGGTTTCACACATCGCTTTCATCAGATCATTGCTGAGATTGGAACCATTATCAGTAATGATTGACTCTGGGGTGCCGAACCGACAAATGATACGGTCGGGGACAATGTTTGCCACAACCTTCTTGGTCACTACCTTATATGATGTTGCTTCAACCCATTTTGTGAAATAATCAATGGCCACTAGAATGAACTTGTGCCTGTTTGATGCGGCAGGCTCGATAGGTCTGATGACATCCATTCCCCAAGCGGCGAACAACCATGGCGAGCTTGTTGCATTAAGCTCATTAGGAGGCACCTTTATCATATCCGCATATATCTGACAGTGTTGGCATTTTTGGACATACTAGATGCATTCCATTTCCATAGCCATCCAAAAATATCCAGCTCAGAGTATTTTGTTGGCTAAGATGAAACCATTCATATGTGGGCCACAGGCCCCTGCATGAACCTCTTCCAACAACCTGGATGCTTCCTTTTCTTCGACACACCTCAGTAATCCCAAATCGGGAGTCCTCCTAAACAGGATTCCTCCACTGTGAAAGAAGTGATTGGATAACCTCCGCAGTGTGCACTTCCGGGTAGCATTTGCAAATCCGGGTATTCTCCTGTTGCCAAATATTTCTTAATGTCATGAAACCATGGTTTTTCGTCTACTTCTTCCTCGACATGAGCACACTAAGCGGGTTGATCCTGGATTTTTATCGGGATAGGATCAATGATGTTCTTATCTAGATGCTGAATCATGGATGATAGAGTGGCCAATGCATCGGCGAACTCATTCTGGACTTTGGGGACATCTCGGAATTCTGTCTTGGTGAACCTCTTCCTCAACTCCTGTACATGATGCAAATACAGGAGTATCTTGGAGTTCTTGGTTGCCCATTCTTCTCGGACCTGATGTATGAGCAAGTCTGAATCCCCGATCACTAGTAACTCCTGAACGTTCATATCAATGGCCAGCTTGAGCCCTAAGATGCAGGCTTCGTACTCGGCCATGTTGTTGGTACACGGGAACCTGAGCTTGGCGGACACCGGGTAATGCTGACCTGTTTCTGATACTAGAACTGCCCCTATGCCAACACCTTTGAAGTTTGCTGCTCTGTCGAAAAATATTCTCCAGCCATCATAGGATTCTGCAATGTCTTCTCTTATGAAAGAGACCTATTCATTAGGAATATACGTCTTTAGAGGCTCGTATTCTCCGTCCACGGGATTTTCGGCAAGATGATCTGCCACTGCCTATCCTTTGATTACTTTCTGGGTTACGTAGACAATATCAAATTCACTCAAGAGGATTTTCCATTTGGCTAGCTTGCCCGTGGGCATGGGCTTCTGAAAGATGTACTTCAGCGGATCCATCCTTGATATGAGATAAGTGGTATAGGCAAAGAAATAATGCCTCAACTTAGGAGTTACCCAAGTCAGAGCACAACAGGTGCGTTCTAACAGGGAATACCATACCTCGTACGGGGTGAACTTCTTGCTGAGATAGTAGATGGCTTTCTCCTTTCTCCCTAATTCATCATGTTGTCCCAAAACACAATCGAATTGCCCATCCAGTATTGCAAGGTAGAGCAATAGTGGTCTATCTGGTTCGGGCGGAACCAGAACTGGCGGCGTTTATAGGTATTCCTTGATTCTGTCAAAGGCTTTCTGACAATTATTAGTCCATTTGGTGGCAGCGTCCTTTTTCAACAGCTTAAAGATTGGCTCACAAATGACAGTGGACTGAGCTTTGAGTCGATCGATGTAGTTGAGCCTTCCCAGGAAACTCATAACCTCTTTCTTGTTCTTTGGCGGTGGCAATTCTTGAATGGACTTAAGCTTTGATTGATCCAGTTCTATTCCTCGTCGACTTATGATGAACCCAAGTAGTTTTTCGGTAGGAACCCCGAATGTGCATTTAGCGGGATTCAGTTTCAAGTTGTCCTTCTCAATCTATTGAAGAACTTCCTCAGATCTTCCATGTGGTCAGTGGCTTTCTTGGATTTGATGATGACATCGTCTGCATGTACCTCAATCTCTTTGTGTATCATGTCATGGAAAATAGTAGTCATGGCCCTCATGTAGGTGGCCCCGACATTCTTTAATATAGACGGCATCATCTTGTAACAATACATCCCCCACGATGTAATGAAAGCCTTTTTCTATGCGTCTTCTTCATACATCCATATCTGATGATACCCAGCAAAACAATCGACAAATTACTGTAACTCGTGCTTGGCACAGTTGTCAATTAGGATGTGTATGTTCGGTAAGGGGAAGTCATCTTTCGGACTGGCCTGGTTAAGGTCTCGGTAGTCGACACAGACTATGACCTTCTCGTCCTTCTTAGGCACTGGCACAATGTTGGCTAACCATGTTGGATACTCCACTACCCTGAGGACCTTGGCTTTGACTTGTTTGGTAAATTCTTCCGTGATTTTCAAACTCATGTTTAGCTTGAACTTCCTAAGCTTCTGCTTTAGCGGCGGACATGTCGAATCTGTTGGTAGTTTGTGAGCTACAACAGATGTACTGATACCGGTCATATCATCATACGACCAGGCAAATATGTCCTTATATTATTTTAAGAATTTCGTGTTCTCTTCCTTTTCTGACGATGACAGGTGAGCACTGATGCGCGTTTCCTTGACATTCTCTGTATCCCCCAAGTTGATAACCTCAGTTTCGTCCAAGTTAGAAATAGGCCTATTCTCAAAGTCCTCAACCTCTTTAACGACCTCTTCTGGTATATCATCCTCTTTTGATTCTATATCCGTTTGTTGCATTATCTCGTCACATGTCACATTCATCGGTTCATCAAGATAAGTAATAGTAATGCTCTGTAAATAAAGTAAATGATAGAGAAAATAAAAAGAGCGATATTTATAAGAAACTGAAAGACTTTGATAAATTGCATAATTGTTTTGAATATCAGAGCTCTTTTTCGAATTTAAAGAAAATACGGAAAGGAAATCAACTTGCAAAAAAGTAAAAGATAATGTATACTGCTTTGTTCATCCTCGCTACCTCGAAGCTTTTCGGGCTTGGTGGTTCTGATGGACCAATTATCAAGGCGCGCTCCTTGGCTCACAGCTTGTATGGAAGGGCCTTCCTCCCCTTCCTCCTCGAAAATGACATGACAGTCCATATTGTCGTCTTCCAAGAACAGATTCTTCATTGCCGCCAATGTTTCCTCTTCTTCTGACACATATATGATGTCTGCCGGCTGGAAAGTCTGCTCTAGGCGAGGTATCGGGTACTCCAGCGGATAGTAAGGGCCACGCTATGGTGGCGACTAGTCCTTGAATTCTTTCCAAGTATATCCATACCCTAACCCGAAGGTGGTGCCGTGCTTCTTCAGTTTGAAAGGTTTAGTGATTCCCTGGAGGTTTTTGCCGAGTCCCCTGCCAGGTTCATATCTACTCCAATTCAATATACTTTCGATCTTGTTATCCCACCACTTATCCTTGTCCACGGCGTTGACTCGCTCAATGTGATGGTATGTTTCTCTGCCTATCTTCCTTCTTCCTCCGATCGCTGGGATGGTCTGACGACTGTATATGGGATTACTACCGTCACCATGAATAATCACCTCTTGGTGATTCCACTTAAACTTCACTGCCTGGTGCAGGGTTGATGCTACAGCCCTGGCAGTGTGGATCCAAGGTCATCCCAGTAGTAAGTTGTAAGATGTGGGATGTCTATCACTTGAAAATCAACGTCGAACCAAGTCGGTCCCATTTGCAGACACAAATTGATTTCCCCAATAGTGGACCTTTAGGAACCATCGAAAGCTTTGACGTTGATGACCCCATCCTTGATCTCATGAAGGCTCTTTCCCAATGTTCTGAGAGTCACCAATGGACAAATATTGAGGCTGGACCCTCCGTCAATCAAAGTCCTGATGATGAAATAGTCTTCACATTGCACAGTTATGTGCAATGCTTTGTTGTGGCTTAGCCCTTCTGGGGGCAACTCATCTTCGTGAAAAGTGATTTTGTGACTCTCTAATACTTGTCCTACCATGTTTGCCATTTCTCCTCCAGTTATGTTGCTGGGCATATATGCCTCACTCAAGACTTTCAATAAGGCATTTTATGTGCGTCAGAGCTTTGTAGCAGGGCCAAGATGGAGATTTGGGCTGGCATTTTGTTCAACTGATCGATGACTGAGTACTCCTTTGCTTGTATCTTTCTCCAGAAGTCATCAGGCCCGATTTCAGTGACGGTTGGTCATCTAAAGGCCTGCTTACGGACTCAGTTAGGTGTTCTGGAGTACAAACCCCGCCGGTTTTGGTCATGCCCTGTGCGGCAATTGCTTCTCCATACCTAGTTTTCCCCTTCCTTCTCACCTCGGCGGTGTAATCCCAAGGAACGGCCTGTGTATGGAACGACGTCATGGTTGACATTGCTACAGGAATGGGTACCCTTGTTTTGGGAGGTAACACAACAACTTCAAATGGTACAGGTGCCTTTCGAGACCCAAACTCAACCTCAATTGGCTCTGTTGTCTTCTTAGACGACGATGTTTCAAGCTCGAGTGGTATGGACACGTTTACTTCAGCATCCCAAGAGGGCTGGATCTGGACTACAATTGGATTAAGTGTGACTTTTGGTTTCTTTGGCTCGTCACTTTCGGCAATCAATTCAATCGAACTTTTGGGGTCCCAATCATCTTCTACCTCGATTATGTGCACGAGTCTACCCTTGTGGTATGGTAGGGGATTGTTGCGAACATTAGGAGCAGACTCATTTACCACAGTGATCTTGTTTTCAATTAAACCTTAGATCTTATCCTTCAGACAGCGATATTCATCGATGGTATGCCCTTTCATGCCGGAATGGTATGCACAGGTTTGGTTCTGGTTGACCCATTGGGAAGGATTTTCTGGAGTTATGGCAGGGATAGGGGTGACGCAACCAGCAACTTTGAGCTTTTCATATAGTTGGTCGATTGGTTTGGCGATGGCGATGAATTACTTGGGAGGTATACGGTCGAAGTTAGGACACAGTCTAGGGAAGTTTTGGCGGGTAGGAGATGATTGATAGTGAGAGGGCTGAGCATTATAGGCTTGGTAGACGGGTGCAGGTTGGGAATATCTTGATGAGGTAGGTTGATATGTAAGGGGTGGAGATGATTGGTAAATAGGTGGTGGAACTTAGTAAGAGGGCGGAGGTGCTTGGGAATTAGGGGTAGGTTGATATGTGAGAGGAGATACTGGGTTAGTTTGGTATTTTACTGGGGATTTTGTTCTCTGTGCAACCATCACAACACTTATATCCTTTTTCTTCGATGTGCCACCAGACTGTAGAGCCTTGTTGGTAGCCTACAATGCCTCAAAATTAGTGACCATACCACTTTTAATGCCTTCCTCAATCCTTTCCCCTAGCTTGATGATGTCGGAGAATTTCTAGCCTTCAATCAGCATCAACCTCTCATAATATTGTGGGTCCTGAGCTCGGATGAAAAACCTGTTCATCTGTTCTTCTTCTAAGGCCGGCCTGACTTTAGCAGCCTCTGATCTCCAACGAGTAGCTTACTCGCGAAATGTCTCTATAGGTTTCTTCTTCAAATTTTAGATGTAGAATACATCTGGTGCATTCTCTGTATTGAATCTGAACCTGTCCATGAAATCAGATGCCATACCTACACATCTTGTCCACTTCTTTAGGTCTTGGCTAATGTACCAAGATAGAGCATCACCTTTCAAACTTCTCATAAAGAGCTTCATGCGAATATTTTCCGACACCGACTAGCTTATCATAGTATGTCCTCAAATGGACTCTAGGATGCCTTGAGCCATCAAACATCTCAAACTTTGGAGGTTTGTACCCTTCGGGAAGTTCGACATCTGGCTGAATGCAAAGGTCCTCATAATTCAGCCCCTCAATACCTTGGTTTCATTCAACACCCTAGACTCGGCTAGTCAATTTCTTGAGTTCTGTGGCCAGGTTCATGATGAGAGAGTCTTTGTAATCAGACTCCGGTGTGCTTGAAATAGGTTGAGTGTATTGTGGTATGGTTTCCAAATAGATGGGGGTGTGGTGGGGATGATCATTTGCGGAGTTTAGTGGTTCGGGAATGAGGTGTGGGGTGTTGTTTGAAGTGTGATATTTGTTGCAGTTCTGATGGGGAGTGGGTTGTTTATGTGGTTTTGGGATGTTCTGTGGAGGTGTAGGATTTTGAGCATTGGGAAAGTTGACATCTGGGGTAGTGAGGGAAAAGGACAAGTTTCCCAAGTTCCGAACTTGGTCCAGTTCTTCCTGACATTTCAATAACTTCTGTTCGAGCTGGGTAGCACTTTCTTCAGAAAGCTGAATACCCTGAGGGACCTCCACCCTTTCAACTGAGTCTCCTTCCTGATGTTGCTCAAGTCTTCCACTTTCGCTTTGTTCTTATTTCTGATAAGACTTGGAGGAGGAGGAGGTGGTGGGCATTTAGATCTTGTGGAGTAGGATGATGATGCCAGAATGCACGAACTAACCTTTTGGGGAGGGGAATAACAAAAAGTAAAAACAAAAAAAGTAACAAGTTAGTAAGGGTTATGAGAAAAAATGTTGTAATATTTAAACACATAGTGTAAGAATATAAATCGTGTCCTAATTTGGGTGCCTCGTTGTGCCCGAGGTAGGCCTAGCGACCAGTTGATTTGGAGAACTTATAATGCTAAATGCCTCATTTTATTGATAAAAATAAGATGAATCCCAAAACGACACAAAAATTGCAGAAAGTAAAATATCACTAATTGCCATTGGCCTTATTACATTTACAGCAATGAAAAGACTTCTCACTACTTGATCCCAGAAGGACCTTCTTCAGGTTGAATGTTCTAGTTGATCAGATCCTCAAGCTCGCGCAAATTTTCCAGTAAAAATGCCTTCGCCAGGCGTTCTCCTTCGCCTTCCTCAGCGTTTTGACAGTTGGTAACTCTTTTCCTCACTTTCCCTTCTAACTCCAGCAGACTGTATTCCAGATAACCCAGCTTCTCACTATCCCTGGTGACTCTCTCTTTCCATTCGTTGATTTGGTTACTTGATGGAGGTTCCTCCACCAGGTCAGCAAGAGTGAGGACATGTTGACCATACCGAAGTCGGGAACTTTGTCATTCATTCCCTGCAAAACAAAATTGTTAGACCCTTACCCTACCGGACTCGACTATTTAAACCAATAATTAGCAAAATGGTATTTAGTTCTCCAAATAAATGCAAGAATGTGGTAGTGTCCGTTTGGATTTCAAGGAAACCTAGTGGATTTTGGACAAGGCTATCTTAAAGAGCCATTATGTGGAAAACATAACTGACTCGACTAGGTTTGACAGTGGTGCATACACAATTAAATAGAATAAGGTTTCTATGGGGTGTTATACCGGTACCCTTGAGCGGACAACTCAAGAGGAAACGGCACGGAACCGTCGACTGCACCGTTGATTGACTGGTTTTATCGCAAATATGCCTTTGCCAAATTTAAGGGGTGATAGTATCAGAAGGGCGCAATAACTCATTATAAGCGTTGCTATGATATTTATTTGGCACGAGTGGAATATGATGTTCAAGATGCAATTACAAGAATGAAGCAAGTTTTCACGTATTTGCACGTTCATTAAAATAATGATTACAATAATTGCTCAAAATTACAATAGCATTGAAGGAAAGTAGTAAAAGAAAGCATTAAAGAAAAAGAAACAAAAATCCAATTTAGTTTCGAATAAAGACATCAAATAAAAGCAATAAAAAAGCAATAAAGTCACAAATAACATGAAGTGGTAAAAGCCTTAAAGAATCCCCAGCAAAGTCGCCACGCTGTCGACGCCCCTTTTTCTCGCGAAATCGGGTTTACGACATTTGGGAGTACAACTCTAATCCCTTTTGGGATTCAGGTTTTTGGAACTGAAGAGTTGCCACCTAATGATTAAGTGCATTAGGACACTAAGGGTTTTTGAGTTGGAAAACCAGAGTTCGGGTAAGGGCTAGAAATTATCTCGAGGGGAAGGTGTTAGGCACCCCTCAAGATCCACTACTGTGGTTCCCGGTCATGTTATATTTTGACTTTAAATACAAACAACAAGTAGGCAAACAAGAATTACAAATACAAGGGGGTTTTCACAAAATGGTTGCAAGAGATTAAAGATGTTAGATAAGCTGAAATTTGAGAGACGAAGCAGTTTTAAAATTCTGAATAAACGGGTAAAAGAGGATATTTTCACATAGTTGTTGCAAGTTAAGAGCAATTTAAAAGGCTGAAGTTGCGGGAAAAAAAGTTGAAATTCTGAAAATAAAATGGGCAAATAAGAGAATGGGTCCTAAGTTTATACATAATATGGATCACCCCACACAACACTAGGTAACCGTTTATACACGTGGTGTTATCGTGTAGTCATCATATCCATATCTACCCTTTCCCACCCCGTTAAGGTATTGAACACGGAGTGGTCTCGTTTTACTTATTGCATGCTATTACCCGGCCTCATCCTATCAGTCTCGGAGGTATTTGGGACTACTAATCCTAAAGAAAAGGGATGTGAGGTTTTATGGTTTCAAAGGACAAAATTCTAAGGCGACAATCAAAACACATATGTAACAAATATGGGGCAGAAGCACATAACAGATAGAGAGGGCTCAAACAAACCTCCTTGAAAACAAAGAGAAGCATATAGTTTAGCATGTCTTAAACATATTGAAGGTCTCATAGATAGGAGTTTTTTACAAAAAGGAATAGGTAACAACAGTCTTTTAAAAATGAAGTAGCAACAGTGATTTCAAGATAAGTAAAATAGCACGACAGAGGTTGGGAACCCAGTGATTTGAGAAACATAAAAATCAGAAACTTAGTAAGAGTAAATAGGTGCATCATTTTAAAAATTATTTTTAGATAAAGCAGAGTGAAATTCAGAGAATCAAAATAAGAATGGGAATGACAGAGTTGAAATTAAAAGAAGTTGGTTAAAACACAACTAATTAGTTCTTATTGGGTCTAAAGCTTGCCTAGGCATCATATACGTTGTCTGATTATTTTAAGGGATGGATATACGTATTTTGATTCTGATTTATAAGGTTACGCGTGATAAGGTATTTGCAGAAAACGCTTCAAACCACTTAGCAATATTTTAGCAAAGTTATTAGACTAACGTGAATTAACCACTGCAATTCGATCGAGTGCGAAGTCCTAAGGGCAGGGTATCTAATGCACATAGGAGTACCTAAAACATGGTTTCTAACATGCCAATGCAGTAATGACAGTTTATTTGCTTATTAAAATTATTTACTTGTTATTAACTGATCGCGGTTATGAGATGAGCATAATGACAGGCTAAAAGTAAAGAACCTAACGCAAAATCTCTAATGAATGAGATGCATGTACTATACAGGTTATCTATTGCACAAATAAGTAAATATAATCCTATAAGCATGTTTTCTACCCATTACTTTTACTAAGCATGCATAAACCTCCCCCATATTCACTATTCATCCCCAATCATTCATTTACAAATTATTACAGACCAATAGTATTTGAATTACAGTAAATAAGAACAAAAACAAGAAGTTATTCTATAGGGAGCCTTCAATCATGCCCAGTCTTCCTACCTCGCTCCCTTCTCACAGCCTTTGCCAAGGTCTAGGTGCGACAAAGCTCCCTAGGGCCCCATTGGGTCCCTGGCCAATACCAGCACCTAAACACTTAGAAGAATGTAGGACAGATGCAGTGTGGAATACCAGCCTCATGTGTAAAAGTTCAGTGAGTACTCAGAGGTACCCAAAGCAATGCTCACACGAAGGGGGCAGAACCTATTCTCTAAGAGTAGTGTGAAGTGTAGGAAGAAGTATTTTAAAAGAGTTTTCAAAAAACAAGGGATTTGTTTTTAAAAAAGAGAACAACAGAAACAATAGTTCAACAGTAGTTCAATAGTATAGGATTGCATACAAGGATCATGGGGAAAGGAAGCAGATAGATCACATAATGCTAAAGGATATGTAGAGATTCACCGAAACATGACTACACAGAATCAGAAGATTTAGGGGACCAAGAATGGTCAAACCTAAACATGATACTTAGACAATAACAAGGGGAACAATTATAACAATTAAGATAAACAGCAGTTAGAAGCAAGTAAATCAAGAAAGCCATACAAAGTGCCAGGGATCAGGGGAACTAGGAAGTGGTAAAGTTTAGGCATGTGTCACGACCCAAACCCCGGTCGTGATGGCGCCCAACACATTTCTAGGCAAGCTCGACCATTACCCGTTAGCCAATCCAATTATTAACTCAAAGTTTCTAATTTAGGTAAAAATATCCTCATTTCATAATAATGAAAAGAGTGCAAAAATCAAAACAACTGAAATGACAGCCCAACAAGATCAGGTGTCACAAGTTTGAGCCTCTAAACATCTGAATAATATCCTATACAACCAAGTCTAAAGTAGAAGTACAATAGACGACGGGAAGGAGAGATCGGGTCCTGCGGACGTCGGCAGCTACCTCGATAACTCCGTAGTAAGCTGAAGCAGCAGCAAAATATGTATATCAACTACCCTCCTGAATCCCTGTATCTGCACACAAGGTGCAGGGAGTAGAGTGAGTACTCCAACTTAGTGGTAATAAAAGTGAATAACAACTGAAAGTACAAAATCCCAAAAAGGCACAAATGATGCTATCTTAA
>MU687228.1:4868-25175 GCA_026770625.1 Nicotiana glauca
TTATCACTTTATTACTTGTACGACCACGTACAAGTAATAATTAAACATACGCACAGAAACTTCATCGGAGGGTGATAAGTTGATAAGTTGAGTATAATTAGCATAATTAAACACCGTAATGCTGATGAAACTTCATCGGAGGGTGATGATAATGATGTACCAAACAATCAATGAATTTTAGACAATTTGAACTAGACAAATACAATTTATTTTCCATTGGGTTGTAATAAGAGTTAACTTAGTTTGGTAGTTCTATTTACATTTTCTTGGTTTTAGTGTAGCTTATAATGTTGTTTTTGTGTTGTTGTTGTTGTTTGGTTGTCTTATAGGAATTATTGTTGTTGTTGCTTGTAATGGTTTTGGTATGACTGAAAGGTGGTGTAGCAGCCAAAACAGGCAGTTTCTGCCCAAATAATACACAGAAAAGCGACCAACTTTGGTCTCCATTTGGTCGCTTTTCACGTTTAAAAAAATAAATTTCTGGAGAATAGTGACGATCGTTGGTCGTTATATACCCAGATTTCTACAAAAAGCGACCATATTTGGTCCCTATTTAATTAAAAAAATAAAATTTCTGGTGATATAGCGACCAAAGTTGGTCGCTAAAGTTTAAAAAGTATAATAAATTCAAGAATTTAGGGACCAAAGTTGGTCCATACGTTAATAAAATAAATAAATTATTGAATAAAATAGCGACCAACCTTGGTCTCTAGTTTTTAGATTTTTAAAATATAATATTTGGATTAGAGACCAAAGTTGGTCGCTTTTTACTGATTAATAATAAATAAATAAATAAATAAATAATGTATTTGATATTTAAAGACCAACGTTGGTCGCCAAATTTATATTATTAAATTAATAAAGCGACCAATTTTGGTCTCTATAGTCAATATCCAGAATATTTGGTCCATTTAGATTAGGGACCAAAGTTGGTCGCTAATTAGCGACCAACCTTGGTCCCTAAACAAAAGAGACCATCAATATAGCTACCAGGTCCGTTTGGTTGCTTTTTGGTCGCTTTTTAACCCAAAAGCGACCAACAGTGGTCGCTTTTTGGCGGATTTCTAGTAGTGTGTTACACTTTACTAACCTTTAAAAGACCAAACCGAATTGTTTACCTTTTGGCTTAGAATCCTTGTCCAGCATCTGGTATGTTAGATTCTTTATTATGCATAGGAGATGAGAAAAGAGATTAATATATGGTCTGAGATCGAACTGCCTATCAACGAGGTGAAGATTCAAATAGTCAACAAATTAAACTATTATATCCGCATCTTGCATGTTGAATTGTTTGTAGGATATGTGCATTCTAATTTTAATATTTGTTGCGCCAAATTACCGTGCTAAAATACATGTTGATTGACCATCAATTTATTATCCAGAAATCGATCACGTCCGACCATCCATACTTCAAAAAATTGCAGTAATATGATATTTTTTGAAGTGGTCTTTAACTTTTAACCTCCATTTGTCCAATGCCAAAATTTTAAGGTCAAAAATTAAAATTATTGGACAACACTAATTAAACTGAAGTTCTGTCATGGGGCAAGCGATACCAAAAATTTAAAATCATCCACTTTTGAAGGCTATTTGTTTACTTCACTCTCCATACTTAAAAGCATATCAAAGTGAAAGAAGGTTGGAAATCAAAATACCAAATAGCCAAAGGTAGTAGAAGGATTTGTTCTTTTCATTTTCTTATTCTGTTCTTTATCTAAATTCAACAAAATGTTAAAACTTCCATTCTGTCAATTTCCAGTTCATATTTGACAAAGTTGACGATAAAATTCAATATTATGGTCATAAAAAGACAAAAGCGCGCCTTTAAGAATAAACAGGACAAAAAGGTTAGTAAACAAAGGTGAAACCCTAGATAACTCAAAGACAAAAACTGCAAAATTGAAATTTTTTTTTTTTTTGACTTTTTTCGCACTTATTAATGAGTTCGCCTTTTAACATTAATTTACAGTAAAATTGGCTATGTTAACCTTAATGTATTCATTGAAAATATAACAAATTTTCAAGGGCAACTTTAAAAAAAAAAGTTACTTCTTAATATCCAAAAAAATTAAATATTAAGTCCCACAGAAAAAAGCTCAAAAAAATCAAATAAAGTGGACCGGAAGGAGTACAATGTAACTGACATAAAAGTTACAATGGATTACTATAACAATACTCGAGTACTTAAGTTACTGAAGCGTTTCTCTGATATCAACATGAACAAGGGTAATAAAATAGTAAACACAAAAAAAAAGAAAGAGAAACACTACAGTAAAAAAAGTAAAAAACTTCATCCTCCAAATAAAGACTAATTAATTCAAAATTCACCTAATGGGAACTTTTCATGGAAAATCTCACAAGTCACTACTCACTACACAAGGCAATAGAGAGATCAAGATTAATAACATTAGGTTTTTCTGAAGAAAGCCAGTGGTACTCGTGATGATTCAGGTTGGAACCCGAGTATGACGAAATTGCCTCACTAATCTCACTTATTGTGGACGAAGTATTGCTTCTTTGAATTGAAGGATGGTGCAATGAGAGAGCCAACGATAATCTACAATCGTTGTTTTCTTCTTCTTCTTCTCCTCCTGCATTTCCTATTTTCCTCGAGACCTCGAATTTGCACTTCTTTGATGATTCCCGTTTTGAATCTGGCTGCTTGGCCGCCTGAGCAACAAACATTCAATCAAAATATATAGAGAGACTGTTTCCGATACTTTCGGCTAAATAATAATATTTTATTTAGACACAGTATAGAGAAACAGAAAACAATAGTACCAAAAAGATCACTCATTATGCTTATTTAATAACGTGGTCCACCTTTATAAAGTCACTGCTGCCTTCATATTGTACTATAGTAAATGTATTAAATGTCATTTGAATTTTGTTATAAGATCCCAAAGAGACTTTCAAGACTTCATCCCATTCCCTACCACAATTGCATGGCTTTTTAACGTGCCAGACAACAACCAGAAATTATGTCAAACGCTGAGATTAAAGAATGAAGAAAATACAAAAGCTTAGGTAGAAAGAGCAAGCAACGTTGGAATATAATTAATGCAACATGAAAATTTCTCATCAACGTGTTTACTTATGTCAAAACGTGACCAATGCCTAATAAATATACTCTCAACAACCAATCCAACAATAAATATATACTTACAACATATATATTAAGAATTTTAACTCCAATATACTAACAGCGTAAAAGAATACTTATACTGGTTACCTAAAAAATAAGTGAGATGTATGAGTTTAACTTATATACATCGACCATGCAAAATACTTTTTTATACCATCAGATTTCTTAAAAGATATATATAGGTAACCCTCCACAAAAAATGAAATTTATAATCTTGAAAATGAACCAAGCTAAAAAAGTCAATTAGTATTTTGACCATATTTAAGTTGAAACTCAATTAGTACAACATGTTAATACACACTAGTAGTGTAAAAATCCTATACAAAATCATTGTGTACGAGCTAAATCCATATGATTTACAACATTATATTAGTTACTCATATGTTTCTTATAATGCTAAGTTACTAACGTCAAAATGGAAAGTTTCCTAATTGACCACCAATTTAAGCCAATTAATTAAAAATAGATTACCTCATATTTCATGGTATCAACTAATGTGCCAAAAGTAACAACTCTGTTTATACTAAACTTGTTTATCCATTTCTTTTTTGGGAAATACATGGCCATGCTTGTTTTATTTTCTTGTTATGGCAAAATTAAGAGCAAAACAATATAAATAAGAAGCACTAAACAACAGAAGAGAAAGCAACATCAACTTTGTATTTCAACTACTTTTAGTACTAAGTGTACCTAATACCCTATAGAATGAAGACTTATAGGCTTTGCCAGTTGTAGACACAATGTACTACACCATGCAGAAAATTTCACAGAGCAAGGCAAGTAAAAAAGAAAAGTAAACTGTATCACTAGAGTTGAATCTTGAAATTAAATAGACCTAAAAAAATATACCAACAGTGCACTCAACCTCTCATTCTAAAAAAGCTGCACGAAAGAAAATACCCCTACTTATACCAAGAACTTAGGGGTTGTTTGGTATGCAGACTAACTTATTCCAGGATTATAATCACTGGACTAAATTATTTCACCTGGCCAAAGGGTATTCAAACTAGAAGGAATTGGAAAAAAAATTCCCGATAAAAGGGTGTTCAATATATATTATATACCTCTAAAATCTAATATTTTACCAATATATATTACTCCCTCCGTTTCAATTTATGTGAACCTGTTTGACTGGGAACGGAGTTTAAGAAAAAATGAAGACTTTTGAAATTTGTGTGGTTATAAAAACTTCTCATTAAGGGTAGAATTGTAAGTTTTAAGCTAAATTATTTCCAAATTTAGAAAGGGTTCATTCTTTTAGGAATGGATCAAAAAGGAAATAGGTTCACATAAACTGGTACGGAGGGATTATAAATTTTCGACGAAACAATGTAGCTTCGCGCTTGCATGGGAGGTGAATAATATAATCCCAAATTTGATGAGATAAGGTGGGATATTATCATGTTTGGTTAACGGTATACCATCGACCAAATATGAAATAAATTTAATCTTACGCCTTATCCCACCTTATCCTCCATACCAAACGACCCCTTATAACTAGCAGTTTGAACTTAAAAAAGTGAAGTATAGGTCTACTGGGATATGTACCTTGAAAAATTCAGATTCTTGAACTTGAGGATTAAAACTTTGAAAGAAATCTTGTGGCAGAGAGAAATGAGTACTGTTGCACAAAGCAGGATGAGCTATTTCTCTTTCTCTTTCTGTTTCACTTTCACCACAAGTCTGTTGCCATATGAAACCATTCTCTCCTTCTTTTGTCCTCTCTTTTACTACACTTTTATCAGCCATACTATGGATGTAATCATCTTTAGTATACTGATTGGCCACTGCTTCACGTATTCTCTGGCTGCAGTTTGTGGTCTCGATTCTAGCTCTGAGATGAATTCATAACAGTATTGTGTGAGACAAAAAATTTATAAAAGTCAAAGATAGAGACAAGATAGAGACCTAAGTCAAAATTTGAAACTTATGAATTGGCCATGTTAGTCCTTCTTGAGTTACTATGGTCTAAATTACTTAATAATTTGGATAAATAAGTTGACATAAACCCGTGAGTTATGCACTAGCTCTCACGGACGGAGCCAGCCTTTGGTTACAGGTCTGGCCGAACCCAGTATTTTTTGTTCAAATTAAATATTGTATTTATCTTTCGAACCTAGTAATTTAAAAAATAAAATTCTGAACCCATAAACTTTATATTCTTACCCTGCGAATCCCAGATAATGTAAACAATTTGTACATTAATTATGGACGTAATTTAACTTGTAGTAACATATTATATGTCTTAATCTTTTTAGAAAAGTAATCTCATATATTATAAAATGTTACTTGTATTAATTGACACAATTCGATATGAAGTAAAGATAATGATGACATGTCCAGGCCATAAATGCAAATCCTTTTTGTTTCTAGGCAAAACCCTTTTTGAGACTTGGGAAACTGAGTCACCTTTTTGTGGGTTGAACACTGTTAAAGTAAGGAGAATCTGATCTTTCCATGGGACTAAAAGATGGATTGTAAACCATATGTCTTTGTTGCTCATCACATCCTTCTTCTTGATGACAATCATGATTTTCTAGAGACTGTTTTCTTTGTTGAGTGCTGCTTCTATCTGTTGTTTGTGAACCAAACAAAGCACAAGCAAACAAGAAAAGGTTAAACTATATGCATCATTAAAAAAAAATATTTACACATGCCTACTAGAGTAGTAGAATATAAAAAAATGGTACCCCGTTCACAAGGTATACTGTGTTCAAACAGAGTTCAAGAATTACCGCATACCAAGGGATGTGATCAGTTTCGAAGCCTAATATTTTACCTATATATATTATATACCTCTAAAACCTAATATTTTACCTATATATATTATATACCTCTAAAACCTAATATTTTACCTATATATACAGTCTAGTTTTTCGACGAACGGTGATCAATTGACCACACTTAGACCAATGTAGTTTCGCCCCCTAGGTTTGCTGCAAACAACCTACCTTAATGTAAGCATTAGCGATTGCTTCCACCGCTTAAACCCATAACATATAGGTCAACATATAGCTCTGGACTCCCCTTCAGGAATAAAATATACTAGATTGATTTTTCTAAAAGACTCTATAGTGTGTATATAACGTAAATATCAAACAAGTAGGAAACAGTGTACGATATTCACATTCTAGTCTTAACATGGGACTACTACTTTCACACAATTTTGGACATAGAAAAAAGATTTCACAGGGAAAAATTGTTTAGTTTCTACAAAACTATCAAAATGAAAGGAATTCTAGTAAATGGGCATCAGAAATTCAACTAGTAGACTTTGATTAATTTAAATATGCCAATATTAGAAGATTCAAAGGAATGGTTGCTTCATTTCTGTGCTAATGGAATTTAATCAAGAAAAGAAACTTCATTGGGAAAGAAAGATGCAATAAATGAAGTGAGTTGTAAGATAATTTCCCAAGATATGTTTAGCTGTTAGATATACAAATGTGAAAAGCTCAGCTCAAGAAATTCTAATAGAGGAAACTTATAAAGAATTCACATTCTACTGCACATAAACACAAAAAGATGTACTCATTTCAACAGTCATAATGAAGAACATTAAATACTTAGAATAACAAAGAACAACGTTTTTTTTTACAGAACGGATTTTTTTTTCCACTTTTTCCCCCACACACATAAATTGAAAAATCTTGAATTACCTTGCCTGTTGACTTCACTTTTCATGCTTCTATACATCTGTTAACATGAAAACAAGTAAACCAAAACTTTTAGTAAACTTAACAAAATACAACAAAAAATTGGATTTTTATGATCTAAAAAACTAACTAACCTGAAGATGGCTTTTAACATGAGAAATAGTAAGTCCTCTTACATCCATCATCTGAAGAACAAGCTTAGGAGTAGCCTCTACATATATTAACAGCAAACGAAACAAAAATTACCAACAACAATAACAACAAAAAAAAATTCTAATAAAACCCCACAAGTGAGGTATGATAGGGTAGTACGTGCGCAGAGGCAGAAAGGTTATTTTCGATATACCTCGACTCAACAAAAAATGCAAAATAAAGCAGTAACAACAGCAGACGATATGATAACCAAACAAAAATTTAAAAATAGTTACATAGAAGATGATGAAGAAGAAGAAAAAATTACTAGTAAAACTTACTATCTTGGCCACCAAGTTTTTCAATAGCATGAAGAAAACATTGATGAAGATCAGGTGTCCATCTCAAACGTGGTACTTTTGATCTTATATATTGTCTCACTCCACCATTTCTTCCACAATTTCCCATTCTTCAATTTCTTCTTCTCAAAAAAATCTCTTTAAATTCCAAAATAGTATTTTCAAGACTCCTCTTTTTCACCTCTATCCCTTCAGTTTCCACCAACAGAATAAATGAAAAAAAAAAAGAAGTGGGAAACTAAAAGAAATTTCTCAAGAAAAAGTCAGGAGAAAAGAGAGCTATGTTCTTTCTATATAGAGGTTGAACAAGAGAGAGATATCTGGGTTAAGTTTAGACTTAGAAAAGAGATGGTTTTTGGCAAATCTCGTTGAAACTGTCTAGGTTTAAAGCAACAACAAAAAGAGTAATAATTACGTGTACAAAAGAAAGATCACGAGAAAAGCAAAAAATATCAGTCTCTTAATTCTCTGATATATTTGATGTTTGTTTGCTACTACTGTAAAGAAAAAATTCTCATCACGAGCTTCTGATATAGTAGTATATATATCTCTCTCTCTTGTATTCTATTCTCACCTATGGCTTTGTATTTTCTTTCTTTTTTGCTCTGTCTGTCTGTGCCGAAATCATTACCAATACAAATAGTACCAACTGCTGCGCTGCTGCTTTGACTCTCGTTGCCTTTACTATTCTCTCTCTATCTCTAGAATCTTAATACGCCAACTTCGTCATCATCACATATGCCCACGAAACTTATTATTATGGCCAAACAAAAACAAAAAACAAAGAATTAGGAAAATGACAATTGTATACAATACTCCTTTCCTCCCAAAAAAATAATAGAGTTTCTAGCAAAGGTTGTGGTGCAGTGATATGTACACCTCGAATTCGAGCTCTGAGTATGATATTATTTTTGTTAGGGAGTATTTTACCGTTAATATAAGACATTTCGGTGCAAATTTGATTTAGTCGGACCTAATACAGGTACCGTACACTGAGTGAAAACAAAAAAAAAAAATTTGATTTCAAGGGATAAACGAGTTATTCTTTAACCACGGCTTTGTTTATGTCTTTTATAAATTTAAATTATTAATAATTGTGATATGTTGTATTTTTATTGAAAAAAATTAAAATATATAAATTATATTTCAAAAGATTTATAGATTTTATGTTCGAATGTGCGATCAAAATGAAGAAGTGTAACTCTCAAAATCGAAACTATATCATTCTAACCTACATATGCTTCTTGCATGGTTCTCGAATATACATGCAATGTTTCATTTCTTAAAAAATATTGTACCCATTACTAACAAGTGTAATTTAACGTGATGTAGAAGGTTTTTACTAGCTTGTATTATTTTTTAGGTTATTAATTTATTGATTAACAAAATTTAATAAGTGACTTGATACGTTAATAAAAGTATACACTATAACCTTCTATTCAAATCTTTTCGAGTTTAAATTGTATGCATTAAAGGTGACAACAAAACTGAACAATTAGGTCATTTATTAATTATAAGTAAATTTCCTTATAAAATTAGAAATTAATAAAATTCAATGATAAGTATTTATTTGATAATTAAATAAATTTATAAAATTAGGGTTGGCGTCTAATCACACTTTTTGGGTGACGTATATACGATCACAAATTTAGAATATTTTATTGATATAGAAAATCGTTACTCAAGCTTATATTTAACATTACTTTGAATCCCCCCCGCCCCCTCCCCCCTACTCTTTTGACATGTAGGTTGCTAATCGTTTGGACATAAGAATTGTAAAATTCCAAAAAAAAAAAAGTGAAAAAATATTTCAAGCTGATTTCGAAACAAAAAAAAAAAGAAATTTTTTCTTATGTGACCAAACAGTTGTTCAAATTATTATTTTTCCTTATTCGTATTTCAGGATCTTTCCTGGTTTCGTATAGAGCATGGGGCTCTCGTACCATATGCGTAGGTGTATCTGTAGCTGTCTGCCTATTCTACTCGGAGGTGGTCTCAACTGATCAAAAACAAAAATTTAGGAATAAAATGGTTCTTATTATCCAACAAAAAAAGAGGTTGAGGTTAGAGGAGGACAAATATACAGTATATTATACTCACTATTTTGTTCATTTTAATATAATTTCTGTTTTAACTTCGAAGGAATCCAAACTATATCTATGTATTACTTCGTGTTAAATTGGAACATTTGAATTGATCATATTTTAGTCCGTATAAATTGAATGTTTGATTTCCTTTTTCAAGGGTCAAGCTTGTTACTGTATCTCCACTGAATAATTATATGTGTATTTTAATACTCCTTCCGTTTCAATTTACGTGAATTCATTTGACTGATCACGGAGTTTAAGAAAAGGGACAGTGCCAAAAAGAATGACCCATTTCCTTATTTAGAAATAATTTATCTTTATTCAATGATTTATAGCCACACAAAATATATGTGCCTCATTTTATACTACAATTTTAAAAGTCTACTCTTTTTTCTTAAACTTCGTGACCAATCAAATGGATTCACATAAATTGAA
Organism: Nicotiana glauca; assembly: GCA_026770625.1. Lineage (NCBI taxonomy): Eukaryota > Viridiplantae > Streptophyta > Magnoliopsida > Solanales > Solanaceae > Nicotiana > Nicotiana glauca. Next base: position 14,683 of record MU687228.1, read on the forward strand.
ACGGAGGAAGTACTAGTTCTTTATGTACTTAAAAGCTTTCATTTTTAATTGTACTTTACATATTGTTGTTAAATACTATCTTGTACAAAAATAGTACTCCATCCTTTTCAATTGGTAAGCATGTTTGATTGGGCACGAAATTTAATATTTAGAATTTGTAGTCCTAAATAAGTCAAAAAGGGGTCTAGAGTATTTATGTGGTTATAAATATTTTTTATTAAGGATAAAATTGAAGATTTAAGCTAAATTATTTCTAAATTTAAAAAAAAATCATTTTTTTTAACGGATAAAAAAATAGGTTCACGGAAGTAATAAGTAAGTCTTTCTTTTATTTGCATTACTATTTGTCAAAGTTGACCGTCATGCATCATGACACTAGTCCAGGATACCACGTTCAACTCATTTAATTTGGACACACATTTTTCTTATTTTATTAAGAAAATATTATAAATACAACTAACATGTCGGCCAATAATTTGCCTTAAAATCTATAAAGATTGAGGACATGTGCTTGAATTTCTGCTAGTAAGTTTTTTCGTAGAAGAAAAATCGAATAAAAATCATCTAGCTAGTTTGTTTTATGAGAATCGAATGAGCAAATTATCAATTAACATAATTATGATTTAATACAGAAGCTAAATATATTGTGATAATCCAAATTCCTATGGTACTTATAGATCTTCACAATTTTCGTAATGTTTATAGCATAAAATGTCAAAATCCATTTTCTACACGATCCAATTAAGATAGAAAAGAAATGGTTAAGTTGAAGAGTGCTTATTTTTTATAATACATCATAATTCCTCCATTAGCATAATAAACAAACCAAATTTTCTCGTTGTATCATGACAAAGGTTTCTTGCCTTGTATTTATATGGCCACATGTGTTTACCAACATTTAAAAAGTGAAATTAAATAATATGGATGAGTTATTGATCATGACTACGATATACGTATATTAACATAACTTTATATTAAATTTTACTTTAAATTCTGGTGTAAATGAAATCATAAAATGATATAAACTATAGAATAATATTCATATAATCGATTTCAACTATACGTATTTTGATTGGCGGCTACTTTCAATCTCAATTTTGAAACATTAATTCAACAAACAAAAGTAAAAATAATAAAAATTTACGTGAAAACAATCTAGGCTATTACCCAACGAGGTGAGAGAGATTATCCAACTATCCAAAGTATCTCTTTCCTTTTCTTTCACAAAGTCAAGAAAGACAGAAGTCAACATTACCTAAAACAAGGCAAAAAATAAAGAAAGAGTCAAGACTAAGAAAAGGTCATCAAAGAACTAGTAAGAGGGACTTACGAACCAAATCTGAACCGTACAATAGATTCTTCTTAAGAATCAACGATAGTAGGACGAAGAGCGAGTAAGGATAAGAAGGTAAATTAGTCAAAAGACGGTTTCCGTACGTAGAATTTGTATCAAAATTATTCACGTTCATGTACGTAGAACATGTTGATAGTGCAGTTTTATTTACATAGCCGGTGCCGATTATTTGAAAAACTAAGCTCCTCATTTAAATTTTTGCATCCTAAATAATTCCTGCTGAAATTTTATATTTTGTAGCTTTCTAATTCTAACTTTTCATTTGGCATATTAAAGACAACAATATAATTTGTGGGACGCCCCTAAACTGAGTAGTTATATTTCTTATTGTTTACCCTAAAAAAATGAGTAACAATTAAAATCTGTACACGGTTTAAAGGATATTTGATTTAACTCAATACGAATAATTAAGAATAATAGGTAAATAAGTTAAAGATAAAATAAATAATCAAACCAATCGCAATGTAGCCCGATCTTTGGTTGAACAGTAAAATTCGTCCTCGAGTCGTGCTTCCCTTTTGTTTCCTCATCGGGGAATCGGAGAAAACTCAGCCCCCCAGTTTTACCCATACACAGATAATCCCCTCGTTTCTCGGAGTGTAGATTTATTAAAGTGACATGAAGCGATAAATTAACTCCGGTTCCTTCTTCCGATCCGTACACTACAGCTGAGTTGACGGGATAGTGAAACGTCCTATTAGTCGCGTCGTTCTGACTTCGGACATGTATCAGCCACCGGTTGAATGCGAAACTTCACGCATTGATTACCACTTCACTATAAAAGCTTCGGTCCCTTTTTTCACTTTTTTACTTTCCGATTCCAGAGCTCCTTAATTTACCCTCGAACTCTTCAATTATTCCTAACCCCTTCAAACCTTCATACGTTGTTTTATAGATCTTCATATTTTCATACTCCTTTAAATCTTCAAATCTGACCTTCACATCTTCATCCTTATCTTCAAATCTTTATCCTCAATTTCAAATCTTTATATTTTTCAGAATTCGTTGGCGAGGACTTCCAAATCTATGCCTCAATAAACCATCCCTTCAACTTCCAACCCGGCCACGGATGATGAGGTGGCCCCCAAACCTCCCATGAAGAGCTTCATCCCCTTGGGCTGCTTCATTAAGAATGACTTCAAAGTCAAGAAATCAACATGAACAAGGTGAGGGGGTATGGAGGTATATATGCTCCGTTATCGAGGATACACTCCCTACAGTTCGAGAGGACTGCAACTGGGAGGGCAAGGAAGTGGTCGTCCCCAGTCCCGATGACAACATTACCACTCACGTGAAGAGGTATCTAAGTGTTTACACTAAGCCCTTCACGCTTGCCCCAGTGAACCCTATAATGCTCAGCTTTTGCAAAACGTACGAGGTCTACCTTAGGCAGATTCACATGTCCTATGGGGGGATCATAATCCTACTCTGCCAATGTTTCAACAATACCGAAGCACCTCAATTTACCATCGACTACCAGCTTTGTCTTTACAGTTTTTGTGTTTTTCGGGGATGTGGGGGTTGATCAAGCTCGTCCGTCAAGCAACTAAAGCTCCTTTCTCGAGCATCGATGTAGATCAGGATCGAGGTTGGCAGGGAAGATTTGTTCGGGTGAAAACCGAAGATTAGATTCCCCTCGAATTTTTACCGTTCCCTGAAAAGTGGAACTCAACCTGTAAGTTTCTTTCCTTCATGAGTACTTGGAATTCCTTTTGTTCTTTTTCTAATTGCATGTTCCTATCATCGTGCAGTGGTTGCCCAAGTTCCCTATGCAGTCCCTCGCTTCAAGGAGTGCATCAAGAGGATCTACAAACAAATGTTGTATTTTGAGCACGAATAGCGTAAACTTTCAAAGGGCAAGTAGAAGGCCCGTTCCCATGGTGAGTGCTCTTCCCGAACAAGTCAACTTTCATACTCAATCTTTATTTCTACTAAGTTATTTTTCTTTTATAGGTTGCCCAAGACCACTGAGTTTAGACCATTGGAGGAGCAAGAGGCTTCGTCCTCATTTTATAAGCCCTCCATTTCGGGACAGCCTGGAGTTGTTGCACAGCAGGAGAAAAAGAGGAAATATTCTGGCTCCCAGGATGCAAGGCCAAGAAGAAGAGGGTAACTGTTTGGGTTCGGAAAAGCAACAAGAAGAATACCCAAGCTAAGGATTACCCTGAAGACAAAGAACTAGAGTTCGTCACTCATGGGTCGACCATTGACGAAGAAGAGCAAGCGGTGACTTTGAAAGGTGGCCGAGAGGTCGATCCCTCTTTAGCTTGAGATCTAGAAGGAAAATCAGAGCTAGGGCCTCCCGATAAATATCCCCACCCCGAAGGAAATAGCCGGTATCATTGACATCGCGTGGTTGCCATCTCATATAAAGTCCATATTCCACGAGGTCAGGCTAACAAGGAGAAGTCAAATGAGTCAGCACGGGGCACAGATAAGGACCTCAACATGTTCTTTGACGGTGTATACATGGCCGCGTTGGAGGATTATTCAGTGTTTGGTAACTTGGAGATCCCAAAGTTGGTGAGGCTGTTCCCTGCTCTAAGCGTGTCCTGACCCCAAAAGAACGGTTGTTTTACTATCCCGATGGACACCCAAGCTCTATCCGCTCCAGTGGGCATGGCCAACTACCTTCACTGCCTGGTGACCGAAGAGGACCAGGCGGAGATAAACAAAGTGAGTACTTCAATCCTCTTCAATAAAGCACAACAGGCACTAAACCGGGTAAGTTTCCTCTTCCATGTGCCCTCCGTTCATTTATATAGGTTGGCCATAGCCTTTCATGTTCGGGCCCAGTCTAATAGGCATGGTGCCTCCAGAATTTTATAGCCCGGGCCATCCAATATTTTATCAGACGACAGTCTCCGAATCGGGGTAGCCTATGGGCTCTAAGATTTAGGATCCATTATCTGTTCCAAGTAATTCAACGGGTGCATCAATGGTGCGAAATGCGTATTGATAAAATATAAAGAAAGCAAAGATTTCATTCATTGTTTCGTATATAGAGTACATAATCGAAGACGCATAAGCCTTGTGCCATGACAAGTGTGGCCTACATGGGTGCAGTTCATTTGACTGTTTGACCCTTATAACGAATCCTAACTACCAAGGTCTGACTTTTAATATTAAGTAACAGAACCTTCTAAGGATCCTAACCTAGGGGGTAATGGACCTCAGTATTTAAAGCCGAACTTACGAGGGCTCGAATACTGTTGGTTCGGTGTAGGTGATCAGCAACTCCAGATTTAGGCCGACCTTTGAAACTAAGTTAGCATGTTTTACTATTGCATCGTTAAAAACTTTGTCGTAGAACCCACTTCGGGAAAAACCCCGCTCAAGGGAAAAGAGTACAGCACGTGTTTTTAGACCTATTAGTCACATTTTCCCTCAGCCGGGTACCTACACAAGTTAGTCCACAATATAACAAATTTCCAAAGGGAATTGTGCTCCTACCTTAGTAGTAGTGTCGCTTTAAGTGCGCCAAGTTCTAGTTGTTTAATAGTTGTACACCATGTTTTTCTACTCGAGTTTATATGAAACTTTCCCCGTTATTCCAGCAACTCTATACAGTCTTGTCACGCCCCGAGCCTGGATGGGTCGCGACGGGTACCCGGTACCTTATTCAATCGAGTACAAACATAACGTATCTTTTCATGTCATGCTATCATAGATAAATGAGCCGGAAGGATGTCTTGAGATAAGTAGAATACAACATGTAACACCAACTTATACGTAAAGCATACGCGCCTATAAGGCCAAAATAACCACTATACATTAAACATAGCCCGACAAGGCCATACATTCTTTTATATACATAACATATGTCTACAAGCCTCTAAGAATACATAATTTTTGTAAAGGTTGGGACAGAGTTTCGTCATACCAAACAATACACATCTAAATCATACTAACCAAACAAGCAACTCTGAAGCAAATGAAGCGCACCAAAATCTTTCGCTGAGATGATAGCGTACTTAGAGGGCTCTCGACCTATCTATAAGGACCTGCAGGCATGAAACGCAGTGTCCTCGGGCAAAAGGGACGTCAGTAAAATAACGTACCAAGTATGTAAGGAATGAAAATTAGTAAATAATGGACATGAGATGTCACGACCCGGATTCCCCAAACTCGGGAGTCGTGATGGCTCCTACTAATGAGAGCTAGGCAAGCCAACTCTTAAATACCTTTTTCATTTAACTGATTTACTTCTTTTAACAATTATCAGTAATATCATGAAAATAACGGAATAAAGTAAATAAGCGGAGGTCTTAAATTGAAGAATCTGAACAATAATGCAGAAAAATCAACATAACCTCTACCCAAGGACTAGTGTCACATACTCACGAACCACTAAGAGTACTAAATACAACCGTTTGAAAGAAAGTACAAACTGTTTGTCTCGAATACATGAGATAACAGACTAAAATAAAAGATAGAGGAGATGCCGCTCCTGGGATGTCTGCAAGGCTACCTCAGTGTCTCGCTGGACTGAAGGCTAACTCTCACGCTACTGCTGCTGCCCAATGCCTGGATCTGTGCAAAAGAGCATAGAGTGTAGTATCAGCACAACCGACCCCATGTGCTGGTAAGTGCTTAGCCTAACCCCGGCGAAGTAGTGACGAGGCTAGACCAGACCACCACATAAACCTGTGCAGTTATGTATACATATACAGCGAAATCGAAATACAAAGACATGTAAACAATATGGAAGGGGGAGCATGCTATGGGAAAATAACAATTTCAAGTAAAAGTCGTCCAGTAACGAAGGAAATAACACAACTCAAACATTAATAAGGAAACAGAGATCAACAAATACACGACATCACCTTTCGTGCTTTTACTCTCGTCCTCACCAAGCAATGATATAATAAAATGTGCACGGCATCACCCTTCGTGCTTTTACGCTCGTCCTCACCAAGCAATGATATAATAAAAATGTGCACGGCATCACTCTTCATGCTTTTACTCTCGTTCCTCACATATAATCAATAGAATCAACACGGGATGGTACATCGTGCGGCACGACATCACCCTTCGTGCTTTACTCTCTTTCCTCATAACAAGCAAACAATGCACGGCATCATCCTTCGTGGTTTAACACTCTTCCTCACCCAAACAACAATCACAAACAAAGGCAAGGGTATAAACAAAATATTAATAGAAATTCCGGCAAGGGAACACAGTTGAAACAATTAATTCTCGGCAAGGGCACAAACATCAATAATCTCAACGTCCCGGCAAGGGAAAATAACCAATAAGCAACAATATCCCGGCAAGGGAACAATTTTAAATGTTGTCTCTCTTTCTTTCAATTTTATTTTATATCTCACTTTACCACTTGAGCCAATGCTCCAAAGGGTTCAACCATTTCATATACGTTCACAATTTCAATATAGCTTGAGCCAGTGCTCCTCGATGTTCATAGGTCACAATTTCCTTTCACAAGTTTTTCACAACAATTAGGAATCGTCACCAAGGCAAGAGAAATACAACAAAATCAAGATATTCACAATTTAAAGACTCACGGTCATGCTAGACACCAACGTATAGATATTCGTCACCATGCCTATACGTCGTACTCGACAATTACCACATAACAAATAGGACTCAACTCCTAATCCCTCAAGTTAGGGTTAGACCAAACACTTACCTCAAACTTCCACGGCCAATTCAATCCTCAATAACCGCCTTTCCTTTCGAATTCGGCTCCAAATCAATCAAATCTATGCATAAACGACTTCATAACATCAATACATACTACACAAATGGAATCCAACTCCTAATTATAGCTTTCCAAGCATTCTTCCCAAAATCCCAAAAATCAACCCCGGTCCCGCTTGGTCGAAACACGAGGTTCGGACCAAAATCATATCACCCATTTACCCACGAGCCCGAGTATATAATTTATTTTCAAATTCGATCCAAAACGAGATCTAAATCAAGAAAAATCAAAAAGCCCTAACTCTACCCAAATCCCCAATTTCTACCCTTAATCACATGTTTTAGGCCTAGGATTTCAATAGATGATGATGGAAAATGAAGAAAACGAGCTAAACAACGTTTACCCAAGAAACTTTGGTGAAGAAATGCTCCAAAAGTCGTCCTAGAACCTTGGAGAAGAAGGAGTTCGTGAAGTGTTATGAAAATCCCGTCACTGGTTCTGTTTTGAAGAATTAAAATAATTGGGCGAAATTACTCATCGCATTCGCGACAGGCTGGTCGCGTTCGCGATGAGTAACACTGGGAAGACCGTTGCGATCGCGGGAAGGGGAACGCGAACGCGAACGCGGAGAATAAAAAGGTTGTGGCCCAGAAATTGACCTACACGAACACGTGGGCCATCACGCGAGCGTGATGAAGGACTCCTGCAAAGCTATGCAAACGCGATCATATACATGCGAACGCAAAGAGGGAAAGAAAGCTAAACCCTCAGGGCAAATAACCCTACGCGAATGCGAGGGCAGGATGCGAATGCGAAGAAATAAAATCTTGAAGCTTCGCGAACACGGGAAATGGATCGCGAACACGAAGAAGAAATGGGGTCTGCAACATCTGAAGCAAAATCTGCTATTTTCATAAGTCCAAAACCACTCCGAAACACTCCCGAGCCCTCGGGGCTCCAAACCAAACACATGGACTAACTCAACAACATCCTACGAACTTAACCGTGTGATCAAATAACATCAAAATCAATGAATCAAACCTCAAAATCAAGAGTTTTTCTTCAAACATTATTAAGTTTCAAATTTAGAACTTTAAACCCGAAACACGTCAAACGACATCGGATTTCAATCATACTTTACAGAAACATCTTAAATCACATATAAGACCTGTATCGGGCACCGGAACCAAAATACGGGCCCGATACCAACACGTTCTAATCAATTTTCATTTCAATTTTCCATAACAATTTCCTTTAAAATTAATTTCTCAGGCTCGGGACCTCGGAATTCAATTCCGGGCATACGCCCGAGTCCCATATTTTCCTATGGACCCTTCGGGACAGTCCAATCACGGGTCTGGGTCTGTTTGCCCAAAATATTGATCGAAGTCAAATTTATTCATCTTAACACCAAAATTTAGCATTTTTCACGAAATTTTACATTTAAGCTTTCCGGCTACGCGCCTGGACTGCGCATGCAAATAGAGATGACTCTAAATGAGATTTTTGAGGCCTCAGAAGCACAGAATGAATAAGAAAATAGGTGACGACCCTTTGGGTCGTCACGTGAGAGAAACACAGAGTAAAAGACTCGACATGTACATGTGAATGACCCTATGAATCATTAATATGTATAATGTCATGCATATGCGTATAAATATCATGTCGTTCATTGGTACATGTGTTCACAACATCATCAAGCCTCTGAGGGCATCCCATCATATCATCTTGGCTACTGACGGTAAATCGTCAACGTATACCAGCTGATTAGGTGGTAGTGCATATATAACGCCGTAACCTTTTCCCGTATCCCATATATATATAACTCCATCTAGTCATGGTTCGTTGTACACAAATGCAATGCATGAGAAGTACGTAAATAAAAATCTCTTGGAATGTCATAAGACCATTACGCCCTTGAGTAATATCATGAAGTTAAAAAAAATCAACTTAAGTATTTTTTCGAGACTCATGATCATATGATAGAATAATATGACACATGCACATCTCTAGCATTTCTACTAATAGAGTAATTTATGAAAGTTGTGCGTTTTCTCGTTTCATTTGCATCGTACGGATCATGCCAAAAGAAAGAAGGAGTCTTAACATATCTGGAGTAGGGGAAAAAATTTATTTGATGTTCTTGAAAAAGGTTGCACCGTACTCTTTTAGAACCGCAAAATCTTACGTTGCTAATGTGTAAATAATTTTCATTGGAATTGTTGAAAATTGTAATAATTCTAGCGTTTTGTTATGGTATTCCTTTGTAAGAATTTGTAAGCATTTCACGTTTCTAATGGCAAGGCTTATGCCTGAATTGTAGTCTTGGTCTTTGAGATTAATACAACACCGAAGATCATGTCCAAATTGTTGTTCACTCCAGTACATTTGTAGGTATAAATAAGTAGATACGTCAACTTTGTAAATGAAGAAGATGAGTATAAGACTTATTCCAGTAGAAGCTAGTAGTATATAGTTTTCACCATACTTAAACACAATATGTTGCAACCAAATCCAAATTGAGTTGTCTTGAAATTAATACACTCTGTTGCCACCTAATCCAAATTGATTAAGAGTCATTTGGTGGGTTAATGTCTTGGTTCCACGTGCACTACTAGAAATCCGAAAAAAAAACGATCATGAAAAGCGACCAATGTTGGTCGCTTATTGGCCAAAAACCGACCAAAAAGCGACCAAACATGTCTGGTCTATATTAAGCTGGTCCCTTTACCTTAGGGACCAAACTTGGTCGCTAATTAGCGACCAACTTTGGTCTATCAGGTGAAAGGACCAAATTTTCCTGACAAAGCATATAGCAACCAACTTTGGTCACCCAAATATTTTAATATTATATATTTGGCGACCAAAGTTGGTCTCCAGATGCGAAATAACGTTTTATTTTTATTTATTTTAATCATATTAAGCAACCAACTTTGGTCGCTATATTAATAAATGTTATAATTTTTTATTTAATGTTCGACCAAAATTGGTCGCTAATGGAAAGAATTAAATAATTTTTTTTACCTTAAGCGACCAATCTTGGTCGCTAAATTGCCAGAAATTGATTTTTTAAAATACACTAGCGACCAAAATTGGTCGCTATTGCCCAGAAAATTATTTTTTTAAGTGAATAGCGACCAACTGGAGACCAAAGTTGGTCGCTTTTTGTCACGACCCTAGTTCACCAATTGTGAACACGTCATGATGGGACCCAGTCTTTGCGATCAGGTAAGCCTAACACATTGCGGTAGTAATAACATTTGCGAAATTTATAATCAAAACTAAATAACAAGAATAATGTATACAGTTGCCGCCTGGCACATACACTTTAACACTTTAAAAGTTATGAAACTATCCCAAAGACCCAGAAACCCACGGGCAACACAGACTAAGAATGAAACATAATACTGCTCTAATCATCCGGAAATGTCTATATCAAGGAAAAACTGAATATCATATAGCTAACTATAAGGTAGA
>MU687228.1:30199-44351 GCA_026770625.1 Nicotiana glauca
GAGCCGGGATCGAATAGAACCGATGCCTCTCTGTGACAAACCAGAATAATACCTATGATAACAAAATCAGAATTAACCGCCTCGGTGCGAGTAGGAATGCAATAATATTTGGCCCGACCCTCTCACGAGGGCGACCTCTATCTCCCCGGCCTTCGCCCCTGGCTGGTTGGGCAGGTGGGGCAGCAGTGGGAGCTGGAACCATAGACTGAGAACCCTGAGAAGCACGCTGTGGCTGAGCAGTCTGTGAAGATGCACCCCTACCAAGTCTGGGGCAGTCCCTAACCAAGTGACGTGTATTGCCACACTCGAAGCAAGCTCTGGGAGGACGTGGTGGATGTGACTGACTGGAGCTAGGTCTGCTAGACTGACCTCTGGAAGTACCCCGCGCAAGAGGCGCGCTAGAAACTGGAGGCGCATAATAAGGCTCCTGAGGTGTTGGTGGAGCTGGAGTACTACCGGCTGCTGGCAAGGCTGAATGAACAGGGCGACCAGAATAACCGCTACCATAACATCCGGTTGATGAAGTACGGGCACCAGAGTAATGAACCGACTCTCGAGACCTCTTGGCATCCCTCTCCTCTCGCTCCCTGGCGAGCATACCCTCAATCCGTCTAGCAATGCTCACTACCTGCTGCTAAGGAATATCCATCTCTAACTCTCGGGCCATGCTGGACCGGATGGGCGGAATAAGACCCTTGATAAACATCCGCACTCTCTCCCGAACTATGGCGACCAAAGCCGGTGCATGTCTGGCCAACCTGGTATAACGGATGGCATACTCTGAGACTGTCATAGCACCCTGGCGCAAACGCTCAAACTCCGCGCGCCATGAATCCCTGAGGCTCTGGGGAACAAACTCCCTCATAAACATGTCGGAGAACTGGGTCCAAGTCAGTGAGGTAGACTCGATTGGACTATCCAACCCATGAGTACGCCACCAATCATAGGCGGCTCCCCGAAGCTGAAAGGCGGTGAAAGAAACCCCACTAGACTCCACTATACCCATAGTACGAAGAATGCGATGACACTCCTCCAAGAATCTCAAGGCGTCATCTGAAGCTAGGCCACTGAACACTGGAGGATCATATTTCTTGAACCTCTCTAGCCTGCGCTTCTCGTCCTCTGAGATAGCTGACTCATCCCCGGGCTGTACTGGTGCTGCAGGCAGTACAGGAATAACCTCTGGAACCTGCTCCATTGGCACTCTATGCTCAGGAGTGCAGGCTGCAGGAGTCTGGGCCCCTCCCTCGGCCTGAGATGTGGCTGCAGCGAGGGGAAGTAACCCCGTCTGAGCCAAAGTAGTGTACATGCTCATGAACTGAGCCAGGGTCTCCAGGAGCGCCGGAGTAGTAGTAGCTGTAGTAGGTGTACCAGGTGCCTGTGCTCCAACTGGATCTGCTGGTGTTACCTTAGCGGTAGCATGCACGGGTGCTGTGGCTACACCTCGGGCGCGTCCTCGACCTCTACCCCGGCCCCGGCCTCTGACGGCGGTAGTAGGGGGAGCGGGTGCCTGGTCCTCTCGTGTAGCACGTGTCCTCACCATCTGTGAGAGAATAGAAGACATAAGTCTAGAATTGGTGTCAAAATATCGCACGACAAGGAATTCAAAAGAAATGAGGATTTTACTAAACAGTTACATAGCCTCTCGTAGATAAATACGGACGTCTCCGTACCGATCAGCGAGACTCTAATAAACCGGCCTGTGTCCCGTGACTCCTATTAACCTAGAGCTCTGATACCAACTTGTCACGACCCTAGTTCACCAATTGTGAACACGTCATGACGGCACCCAGTCTTCGCGACCAGGTAAGCCTAACACATTGCGGAAGTAATAACATTTGCGAAATTTATAATCAAAACTAAATAACAGGAATAATGTATACGGTTGCCGCCTGGTACATACACTTTAACACTTTAAAAGTTATGAAACTATCCCAAAGACCCGGAAACCCACGGGCAACACAGACTAAGAATGAAACATAATACTGCTCTAATCATCCGAAAATGTCTATATTAAGGAAAAACTAAATATCATATAGCTAACTATAAGGTAGAGTGAGAGGGAGACTCTCCGGCGGATGCGACAGATATACCTCAAGTCTCCGAAATGCTCTCTGAAGCTACTAATAATGCGCTTGCGTAGGGGTACCTGGATCTGCACATGAAAATACATGCGCAGAAGAGGCGTGAGTACACCACAACAGTACTCAGTAAGTGCCAAGCCTAACCTCGGTTGGGTAGTGACGAGGAAAGGTCAGGGCCCTATTGAGACAGACACAATAAAATAGCAAAATATTAACAGTATCGAAGTCTGATGAAAACTAATGAACACAGCGGTGTGATAAGACAGTTCAATGAAATATAATACTGCAAGACAAAACAGAAACACAGAGTAAATATAGCAAAATTACAAGAATACCGACGAGGGTCTTCCAGGATACCGTCCTGTAGCCCTTTTCTCAACTGTCCAATGGAACTCCCAGGATACCGTCCCGTAGTCCAAATCTTATATCAATATCAAAGGATCTCCCGGGATACCGTCCCGTAATCCAATCATCAGTGTGCAGGGGGATCTCCCGGGATACCATCCCGTAGTCCCAAAATAAAAGTGCAGGGGGATCTCCCGGGATACCGTCCCATAGTCCTAAAGTAAAATGCAGGGGGAATCTCCCGGGAATCAAACCCATAGTCCCAAAAGTAAAATGCGAGGGGATCTCCCGGGAATCAAACCCGTAGTCCCAAAGTAAACAAACAAGGGGGAGCTCCCGGAATCCCGCATCCGTAGTCCCAATGTAAATGCGCAACCAACATCAGAGAAATATTCAAAAATTGAAGTGCAACAATACAAGGCAACAAATAATACTAGCCTAACATGCTCCACGTAATCACAGTTAAGACAATTTAAATAAATAGGCAACTTGGATCAATTAAACATGCTCTTCTACGCTAGCACAGGCTATAATAACAAGTAAAGTAAAGCAAATATGAAAGAAAATCCAAATCAAGTATTTAAGTAAAAATTCGAGTTCTAACAATTAGCTCAAGTACGCGCTCGTCACCTCACATACAAGGCATTCAATTACCAATTATCACATCCTAAGGGACGAAGTCCCCCCCCCACAAGGTTAGGCAAGCCACTTACCTCGAACCGGTGCGAAATCAACTAGGGAATGATGCCATTGCCACGAGTATCCGACTCCAAATGGCCCAAATCTATTCAATTCAATTACAAATCGTAAATAATATTGCAAACAACTGATTCCACTATTGAAATTAAAGCTAGGGCGCAAAAATAGGTAAAATGACCAAAATGCCCCTCCAGCCCACGTCTTGGAATCGAATAATTTTCACGTTTTTAGAACCCTCGTATTCTCACGAGTCTAAAAATTTAAAAATCTCCCAAATCGGAGGTCAAACGCCCATTCAAAATTACAAAATTAAGCCTAAGAAGTTTCACCCATTTTTCTCAATTTTTAGACCTTGAATTTAAATTCTAATAGTTGATTTAGCTAGGAAATGATGGAATATAGCTAGAAGGGATCAAAGCAACGTTACCCAATGATCTTCTCTTCAAAATCCCCTCAAAATTGCCTTCTTCCGAGCCCTCAATTGATTTTTCTAACTTTGAAATAAACCCTCGGATTATCCCTTTTTCAGTTATGTGATTTCCGCTTTTGCGGCCCAGGGACCGCTTCTGCGGTCCCGCTTTTGCGGTGGGAATAACCGCTTTTGTGGTTCAACTTAAGAGGGCAGGGACCGCTTTTGCGGACTAAAAACCGCATCTGCGGTTTCGCTTACGGGGAAGGAGACCGCTTCTGCGGTTTCTCCTGGAATGGGGTATTTCTGCTTATGCGAAGAAATGGCCGCTTATGCGGCTCCGCTTATGCGGTGAAGAACCGCTTATACGGCTCCAGGACCGCAAAAGCGAAAATACCAGAAGCCTGCTGCAACTTTTTCCTTCTAACTCCAAACTTTGCCCATTGAGCATCCGAAATCATCCCGGGACCCCCGGGACTCCAACCAAAAGCACCAATACCACCTAATACCTTATTCGAACTTTTACCAATCCTCAAAACACCTTAAACAACACCAAAAACCCGATTAAATCAATGATCCAAGCCTAAGAACTTTAAATTCTAACGAAATACGCTTTCGATCAAAAACCTAACCAAACCTCGTCCGAATGACCTGAAATTTTGCGCACACATCCCAAATGACATGACGGAGCTACAACAACTTCCGGAATTCCAATCCGATCCTCAGATCAAAAATTCACTATTGGACCGGAAACCTCAAAATTTCAAACTTCGGCATTTCAAGCCTAAATGCGCTACGGACCTCCAAATAACATTTCGAACACGCTCCCAACCATGAAATAACCTAACGGAGCTAACGGAACTATTGTATTCCCATTCCGAGGTCATCTTCACACTGTTCCAAATATGGACCATTTTTCAACTCTTAAGCTCTCATTTAGGGACTAAGTGTCCCAAAACACTCTGAATCCAAATACCGAACGTCTCGGCAAACCAAAATAGCAGAAATGAACTTGGGGGAAAACAGTTAATGGGGAATCGGGGCATAAATTCTAAAAACGACCGGCCGGGTTGTTACATTTTTTTGGGTATATTTTTGGCAGAAACTGCCTGTTTTGGCTGCTACACCACCTGCCAGCTTATACCAAATATCTTAAACAGGCATTTTATGCCAACAACAACAACACTAAAATGCAACAAAATATAATAGTATTTCATTCGTCACATTAGATAACATTAAGCTAACAAAACTAAGTTAACATTTATTACAAGCTCATTCGAAAACTAGTTCTATTGTCTAGTTCAAAGTATATAACGTAGTTCTTTTAGCATCCTCGTTCGAAAGCTAGATTGCCTCGGCCGACTTGTTTGGTGGTTGACTGCGTATGAATTCCTCCACATCAGCTGTGAAGTGAACCTATAAGAAAAATTATATTGAATTAATATTTCAAAATTTACATAAAAGTAAATCAAAATACTTAATGAAAACTAAAAAACTTACATGTATAGTCGAGGCTCGACGCTCTACCCACCTTTCTGAATCAGTCTCTTTCTTCTTCTTTACAACGAGTTTCATTGAATAGCTCTTCTTGCTTCATTGGCATCGTAAAGTTGTCTGGTGGCTTTGGTGATTATCCTCGTGGTACTATTACTCGGGATGAACTTGGATACAGAGAATAACTTGGATACACTAGCTTACAGGGTGTGTCTTTTGATCAATTGTTGTTCTCGTTAGCAACAATGATGTTGAGACTGGAATGGCACATGTTTCAAATAGTGATGGTGTAGGCAGGAATTTTAACATTTCCTAAGTAGATAAAAGAAAGATTATAGAGGAATTCTGTACTTCATTTTCCAAGACGAAAAAAATTTTAATTGAGAGTGACAAGGGTGATGGTGACGGAATGTTTCTCGTCGGTCATGGCAATTCCCATAAAACGGGGATCATAAGACTCTATGATAACAAAGATTATAGGAAGCTTTGTTCTCAGCTTTCTTCCAAGTCTGAATCGCATAAGCTTAATGAGATATTGATGATATATTCTTCGGATTTAGACAATGATTTGACTGACAAAAGTATGGAACTACAACTCAAGAGAATTAAAGCTAAAACGGTTTTCTTGGTAGAGAAGGATGCTGAAAACTATTTTAGCTTTAATTCTTTTGAGTAGTAGTTCCATACTTTTGTCAGTCAAGTCATTCTCTGAATCTGAAGGATATATTACCAATATCTCATTAAGCTTGTACGGTTCAGACTTGGAAGAAAGTTGAGAACAAAGCTTCCTATAATCTTTGTTATCATAGAGTCTTCTGATCCCTATTTTATGGGAATTTCCATGACCGACGGGAAATATTTCGTCACCATCAACCTTGTCACTCCCAATTAAACTCCTTTTCCTCTTGGAAATTGAAGTATAGAATTCCTTTATTACCTCTTCTTTTATCTACTTAGGAAATGTTAAACTCCTACCTACACCATAATTATTTGAAACACATGTTCTTTCCTTCTCATCATCATTGTCGCTAATGAGAAGAACAATTAAAGGCACACTCTGCCAGATACTGTGTCTTAGTTATTCTTGGTGGAATTTCCTTTGCATGTCTAATATTACCATCAACCCCTTCTACAAAATCCTCCCGCAATCTAAAATTCCAATACATAAACCAAAATTTTAATTCATATCCTAAAGATTTAACTCATATCCAAAAAAATTCAATTAATAATCTAAAATTCAAATTCATAAACAAAATTCCAATTCATTAATAAAAATTCAAGTCATATCCTAAATGTTCAATTCATATCCTAAAGGTTCAACTCATACCCAAAAAAAAATCAATTAACAATCTAAAATTCCAATTCATAAATAAAAATTCCAATTCATAAACAAAAATTCAAGTCATATACTAAAGGTTCTAGTCATATCCTAAAATCTCAAGTTTATATCCTAAAATTCCAATTCATAAACTAAAATTCCAATTCATATCCCAAAGCTTCTAGTCATATCCTAAAGGTTCTAGTCATATCCTAAAGGTTCTAGTCATATCCTAAAATCTCAATTTCATATCCTAAAATTCCAATTCATAAACTAAAATTCCAATTCATATCCTAAAGCTTCAATTCATATCCTAAAGGTTCTAGTCATATCCAAAAGATTCTAGTCAAAATTTATATAATAGTAAATTAAAATACTTAATGAAAAGTAAAAAACTTACATATATGTAGTCGAGGCTTGACCCTCCTTTCTGAATCAGTCTTTTTCTTGTTCTTTACAATATGAGTTTCATTGAATAGATCATATTGCTTCATTGGCATCAAAAAGCTGTCTGGTGGCTTTTATACAGAGAATAACTTGGATACAGTACCAATATAACGACCCGACCGGTCGTTTTGAGCCCTAGCATACCGTTCAGCAGTCTGAGGCCATGAGCAACTTCATTTCAGGTATTGTGACTTGTTCGCATGGTCGGAATTTAAATTCAGGAAGATCGGAGTTAAATTTAAATGAAAATTCTCAATTGAGAAGCTTAAAGTTGAAGGAATGAACTAGGATTGGATCTTTGAGTAAACAACCTCGGAATTGGGATCTGAAGGTTCCAGCTAGTTCATATGATGATATTGGACTTGGGCGTATGCTCGGATCGGGTTTTGGATGACCCGGGAGCGTTTTGGCGCCTATTGTGGAAGTTAGAATTTTTGGAAGAAATTTCTTAAGTTTGGCTTAAAGTGCATTTCAGCGTTATCGATGTCCGTTTGGGATTCTGAAACTAGGATTAGCTCCGTATGGTAATTCTGAAGTTGGGAGCGAGATCGGAAGTGAATTCGGATGTCCGTAGGTCATTTTGAAGCCAGTTGGCTAAAGATAGAAATTTAAAGGTTTTTGGGAAGTTTGACCGGAAGTGGACTTTTTGATATCGGGGTCAGAATCTGATTCCAGAAGTTGGAGTAGGTCCGTAATGTCAAATATGACTTGTGTGCAAAATTTGAGGTCAATCGGACATGATTTGATAGGCATAAGCATCGGAAATAGAAGTTGGAAAGTTCAAAGTTCATAAAGCTTAGATTGAAGGCCGATTCACGGTTTTAGCATTGTTTGATGTGATTTGGGGCTTCGAGCAAGTCTGTAATGTGTTATGGGATTGGTTGATATGATTGGTTGGGGTCCCGGGGGCCTCGGGTGGATTTCGGGTGGTTAACGGATCAAATTTGGAAGTTGAAGAATAGCTTAAGGGATCTGGTTGCTGGTATTTCCGCTTCTGCGGAAATGGACCGTAGAAGCGGCCCCGCAGAAGCGAGGATGAAGCCGCATAAGTGGTTGAGCGTGAGGGCAGCCAGGACCGCAGAAGCGGCCCTTGATCCGCTGATGCGGAACCGCAGAAGCGGAGAGGGAGACGCAGAAGCGGAATTGACCAAGGGCATGTGGACCGCAGAAGCGGTCAAGGTTCCGCAGAAGCAAAATGGGTAGGTCCAGTGGAAGCCGCAGAAGCGGCTATTGATCCGCAAAAGCGGGACCGCGGAAGCGGGATTTTCTCCGCAGAAGCGGAAGTAGCCTAGAGGCAGAGGGTTGTTTTAAAAGTCGGATTTTGGCCATTTCTCTCACATTTTTCATGGCTTGGGTGATTCTCGGAGGATTCAAGAGAGGACTTCATTCATCAATGATAAGGTAAACTAATCCTACCTATTATGAGTTAAATACATTGATTATGTATAGATTTTAGCATGTAAATGGGTAGAAAATTGAGGGTTAGAGAAAGACCTAAAAAATTTGTGTTCTTGGATTTTGACCACGATTTTGAGTATGAAATTAAGAGAAAATTGTATATTTGAGTTCCTAAGGTCATGGGCAAAGTTTATCTTCGAAAAATTTTGGATTCCGGGCACGTGGGCCCGAGGGCATTTTTGTCAACCTTTTTGTTCGGGGTTAGGAATTGTTATAAATTGGGTTGTAAAGTATAATTAGAGCATATATTAATGAATTTGTATGATCGTTGGCTAGTTTTGGAGCATTGTGCGGTTGTGCAAGTCTTCAGAAGAATGTAGAATGCCGGTTGTGGATCTTCAGAGCGAGGTGAGTCTCCTTTCTAATCTTGTGAGGGGAAATTTACTCCATAGGTAAAATAATTGATTATGTGCTCCTATATGTGGGGCTACATACGCACGAGGTGACGAGAGTCCATGCGTAGCTACTATTATGCTATTGTCCGGGTAGTTAGGACCCATCAGCATGCTATACTTGGAATGTCTGTAATCTTATTGACATTTGATTTTCGTAAATCACATTGAATTAATAAATGGATATCTAAAAAGGACTTAAGCTTCGTTTTCTCAAATTATTAAAGAGAATTGGTCTTTCTTGTATAATTGCTCCATGTTGACTTCTTAACTGATTGTCTGTATGTGTGTGTTTATTTTGGAACGGGCCGAACGCCTCGGCAGATTAATAGATGCATCTATAGGCGCACCGTCGACCCTCGGCAAGTGCACATTTATTTCTGCAGGATCGGGCCGTCGCCTCGGTATGATTTGCGCATGCTCGTGTTGCTGCCTGAACTTAACTAAGTCATTATTGCCCTTTTGTGGCTGAAAAATATTTGGATTATATTTAAAGAGAAATTCTAGAAATTTTACTATGAAGGAATTACGTGTTTACTTGTTTCCTCTATCTGGATTAAAAATCATGTTTATAAAATAAATCCACTGTTTAATGTATACATATTAAGGATAAATAATCATTGGACTATTAGAGAGTGTCAAGTTAACCATCTCGTCTCTACCCCTTCGGGATTAGGCGGGACACTCACTGAGTACAATTTGATTACGTACTCATACTACACTTCTGTGCATTTTTGTTGCACAGGTATATATATACCTCTAGCAGCTTACTGGGCATAGCAGTACGAACGTTTCTGGGACTAGGTGAGCTGCATCATTCGAGGCAACCCGCAGCTAGTATAGTTCCCTCCAATATTTTCTTATTATTATTTCCCTGTCCACTGTATTTCGGACATATGTTGTATTTTATTTTCCATATCGATAGTTGCTCATGCACTTGTGACATCGGATTTTTGGGATGGTTTCAAAGGAATTGTACTAATCATTTATTGTTTAATTTGAATTGAAGTAATGATTGTTTTTAATTATGAAAAAAAAAATGGAAGGAGAAATCTTGGATTTTCAAAAGTATTAAAAGAGGATTAATTGATAATTTAGTTGGCTTGCCTGACAAAGGTGTCTGGCGCCACCATGACCCTTAGTGAATTTTGGGTCGTGACAACATGGTATCAGAGTACTAGGTTCCCGTCGGTCTCACGAGTCATGATCAAGTCTAGTAGAGACTCGCGGATTGGTACGGAGACGTCTGTACTTATCCTCGGGAGGCTACAGGGCTGTTAGGAGTACTTCCCTTCTTGATTTCCTTATCGTGCGGTTCAATTCCTTTGAGGCTTATGCCTTTGATTCCTTCCCACTCAATCTTACGCGATGCGAGCGCTCGTCATAAATCGAAAATTGAAGGATTGTAATGGCACTACAAATGTGGTGCAGGATGATTTTTCCGGTATAGTTGATTGGACTATTATAGTCGCATTTTGGAGGGATATTCTATTGTTTCAGCTCAGTAATAGAACTTCTAAGAGCCTTGAGGCTAGGCACAGGTTGCCATGATGCTTATGAATAATTATTCCGCAGTGTTGTTGTGATGGTAGGGTGTTTGCCCACGTGTCGGAGCAGTGAATGAATTGAAGGGAGTTTTACTCAGTGTGTAATCAAGGGATTCAGTAATTCATTCCCGGCAGGGGAAAGTCAAACGAACTGAGGATGGTCATAAGTAGACTGGTGGAAGTAATGAAACGTGGTAATTGCAAACGTGGTGGATTTCTCCTCTACATTGGGGTGCTGTCGTCCTAATTGGACGTACTAAGTTTGTCGATGTTATGATCTGCTACAATTCGCCTTTATGGTAGGATATTATGAACTAGTATTGGAGTTACGACTGTCAGATATCGCATGGTGCAATAGTTTAAGATCGAATCAGAATTTCTAATGTTGACGGATCGATACAGATGACCTTTGGAAAGGTTTAAATTTAGCATCAATGGTGGATTCAAGTGCCACGGAGATAGATTTCATTTAAGGCAAAAATTGAGCAGGTCGAGTGGTTAATTAAAGAGATGAGTTCCGCCAAAGTGTAAGAGTGGCGAGGTTTGCATATGGGCTTGGTAGTAGGATGACTACGCGCTTTAAAGAGAGTTTGGATCGATTGGGGATTTTAATGATTGGTGATTGAAGCCTGCGGGTATGATGTGAAGTATGGGTTATTATGCGGCAAAAGATTGATATGGCGGAAAGGAGCTGCTTGAAAAGGAGGAGGGTGCAGCATAACCCTGAATTTGGAAGGATGTTGCCGTACATTTAATTGATGCCCGCGAGGGGCGAATGGACTTGTGCAACTAGAAGGTGAGCTCGGACTCAGGATGGGCTATTAGTGTCACAGTAAATGTAACCTGTGCAGCGGCGTGGGAAGATGTCGGGAGGTGATTCCCCTAGGTGGGTTATTCCCTGTGAGCAGGTTAGCGGTCGCGTGGTTGGCGAAGCTTTTGCAAAGAATTATATTGGTTGTTCAACAAAGAGATCGGTCATGCGAATGTGGTTAATGATTCGGAATATGGAAGACGGGGATTTACAGGAAGATCCCGAGAGATTTTGATAATTGGTGGCGCGAGGTTAAGTCAATGAGAGGTAAAAAGGTCGGGCGAACTCAAGAATTGGGAAATGATGGCTTTAAGCTAAGTGGGAGAGTCCCACCGCTTATGATTGGGCTGTATGATTAACTACTTGCATGATTTTTGGTTATTAGCATATTGATGGATTAATTCAGCTGCGAGAAAAGACCATAAGTAGTAAATTGAGCGGAGGAATTATTAAGGATGTGCTATGGTTAGCCTTATGGGCTCATGTTCGAACCTGGGAAAAGATTCAGAATTTATGCCTTGTATAGAAACAGGTTTAAAGGGGAGTGGTTCTGCCAGGTGCTTCGTTGAGAGGGTATTAATGTGCTAAAAGATTCATGGAGTTGATTATATTCGGGATCAAGTCAGAGCAGGTGGCTCTCAGTAACGGTCCTAGTGAATTCAAGAGGTAAAGTGTGGTGCCTAATGATGTCGAGCTTGTAGGTACAATTAAGAATCAAGCTTTATAGTAGTTTATGAGAAGAGGCACAGAATGTTCCGGGATGTTTGGCTTGTGGTGTAGCATTGGGTGTTATGAAATAGTTCGCGGGAATTGAGACAGCCTAGTCTCGTGATTCAAGGACCCTCGAGGTGAGTGTAGATGGAGTATGTTATGTGTTGAAGGGAGTTAGTCTTATTTTTAAGGCAAGTAAGGAGGAATTGGAAGAAGGTAAATTGATTAGCCATAGTTGAATTGGCATATTGGGTCCGGTGATCAGTTCGGTTTGCGAGGTCAAGTTATGTGTATGATTTGTGGAGGTAAGTGTGAGGTCTGTCGACTGCCGTGATTGATGATTTATCAGGGGCATTCTTCTGTTATGGCTTGGTAAGTGGAAGCGGATTTCGGAAGGGCTATGGTGGCTTGGACCACTATTTGCAGATTTGCATATTCTATAGTTATGGGAAATTACCTGTGTATTGCTATGATTCTCCTGAAGTGAGTTAAGTGCAAGGTTCTTATATGATGAAATGTGAAAATATTAATGAATTCGGAGTTATGATGAAAATCGTGTCCTATCGTATATTGGCACGTTGGGTGAGGTGAGAGGTATGGAAATGTGAAGTGAGGATCAAGGTTGCAGTTCGGTGTTGACAAGGATGTCACGGGCTCAGATGAGCAAGGAAGGGGTTGAATGATTAGAATAAATTGGTATTGTCCTCAGCGTCACCTGAGATCGATGTGTAGTGGAAGAGGTTTTGCATCCTGGTTAAGGATTCTGGATCGCTTTTCAGCGTTAGTGCGTCCGATGGTTTAGATGTGCGGACCCGTTATTTATTTTGGAAGATTGTGGGAGTGTAACCCACGGGAAAATTGTATAAGTGTGACATGTAGTCACTTGATTGGCTAAAGATTTAAACCAAGTATGAGGATTGTGGTAATATCATTAATTTGAGAATTTATGCCTGGAGGGCACTTTGTATATTGGGTTATGAACTGAGGAGGTTGCTCCGGTTATAATGGTTATTCTTACATGATATGAGGCAAAAGGGAGTTACTACGGACCTTTGAAAGGTCATTGGCCAAGTTGGTGCAATCAGAAATCGGCTTGAGATTGGTAGATTTATTTATTTGTGAATATGGCTTTATATTAGGCCAGTTGTGTTCGTTTCAGCGAGCGTTCCCTATGGAGGACAGTCAGGGTGTTATCTTGTCATCAGCTATTCTAGGTAATGATGTATTGCGCCGTATGAGTTGTGAAATGACTTGGTAAATTCTTATGTGTTAAGCTTCCGCGTGGTGATGATGTTATGTGAGCAAAATGGCTCTTGAGATTCAGATCTTGTATCGTACCTCAGTTGTGCTTGAGTTTTGTAGCCTATGGCACTATGTATTTTCTCAGGGATGGTATTATGCACTTAGCGTGCTTGCGATCGAAATTCGATATCTTTATTGTAATGAGCAGATTTAGCTCGAAGTGCAATCTCCTTATGTGAGATTTGTGTGTGGATCGGGTGGCACACCGCCATGGGTATGTCATTTGGATTGGGTTGTGCGCCGCAACAGTGTGATGTCGAGTCTGGTCCTCTATATGATATTTTTTTTGTGTTTCGCCTCCTATCTTCTAAGGAAAGTCCGTACTAGCGCGGGGGTTAGGTAATTCCTTCCAGAGTTTGATTCCTTGTTTGTGTTGTGTTCGGATTGGTGGCCTATTGGCACATTGTGGCGTCACATGAGACTTGTGATCTCATTCGGAGTGGCTAATTGCCTGAGCAGTTCGTACTAGGTAAGATGAGATTGTGGGATTTAGGATCAGTGCAATCTAATTATACGAAGTATATTAAGGAGCGAAGATCATTATTTGGTTCAGAATATGGTAATGTTTCTTGTCAGAAGTATAGACTCGATGATTGGTTGAATCGGCAGTTGATTATGAATTTCGGCATCTCATCCGTCGTGGCGATATTGTAATAGTTAGAGTAAGACCTATGTAGGTCATGAGGTGCAATGGGAGCATCGGATTCATGGAATTCCGATTAATTCAAACAAAAATGTTATTGTGGTCTTATGAGTAAAGCGATGCAAGGTGTGAATTCGGCAGAGTTATGCAGTCATGTTTGAGTACAATGTATAGTGTTTGATATGGTGATAGTATGTTGGAAACAATCCTGGCATAGAATTTCGGATGTTGGAATTGGGCTCTAAGGCTTAATTGCTTGAGTAAAAGAGAATATCTTCGGAATTTATCGAGCTAATGTGCTCAAATGAGTTGTGATAACACGGTAAGGTGCATGAGGTGCTAAACAATGATTTCAGACTACTCCAGTGTAGTTCTCAGCACGTTCAAGGACGAACGTATGTTTAAGTGGGAGAGAATGTAACGACTCGACCGGTCGTTTTGAGCCCTAGCGCGTCGTTCAGCAGTCTGAGGCCATGAGCAGCTTCATTTCAG
>MU687228.1:45437-74690 GCA_026770625.1 Nicotiana glauca
AAGGTTTTTGGGAAGTTTGACCGGAAGTGGACTTTTTGATATCGGGGTCGGAATCCGATTCCGGAAGTTGGAGTAGGTCCATAATGCCAAATATGACTTATGTACAAAATTTGAGGTCAATCGGACGTGATTTGATAGGCTTAAGCATCGGAAATAGAAGTTGGAAAGTTCAAAGTTCATAAAGCTTGGATTGGAGGTCGATTCATGGTTTTAGCGTTGTTTGATGTGATTTGAGGCTTCGAGCAAGTCCATAATGTGCTATGGGATTGGTTGGGGTCCCGAGGGCCTCGGGTGGATTCCGGGTGGCTAACGGATCAAATTTGGAAGTTGAAGAATAGCTGAAGGGATCTGGTTGCTGGTATTTCCGCTTCTGCAGAAATGGGACCGCAGAAGCGACCCCGCAAAACCGAGGATGAAGCCGCAGAAGCGGTTGAGCGTGAGGGCATCCAGTACCGCAGAAGTGGCCCTTGATCCGCTGATGCGGAACCGCAGAAGCGGAGAGGGAGACGCAGAAGCGGAATTGACCAAGGGCGTGTGGACGGCAGATGCAGTCAAGGTTCTGCAGAAGCGGGACCGCATCTGCGGAAGGCTGATCGCAAAAGCGAAATGGGGAGGTCCAATGGAAGCCGCAGAAGTGGCTATTGATCCGTAAAAGTGGGACCGCGGAAGCGGAATTTTCTCCGCAGAAGCAGAAGTAGCCTGGATGTAGAGGGTTGTTTTAAAAGTCGAATTTTGGCCATTTCTCTCACATTTTTCATGGCTTGGGCGATTCTCGGAGGATTCAAGAGTGGAGTTCATTCATCAATGATAAGGTAAGCTAATCCTACCTATTATGAGTTAAATACATTGATTATGTATGGATTTTAGCATGTAAATGGGTAGAAAATTGAAGGTTAGAGAAAGACCTAGAAAATTTGTGTTCTTGGATTTTGACCACGATTTTGAGTATGAAATTAAGAGAAAATTGTATATTTGAGTTCCTAAGGTCATGGGCAAAGTTTATCTTTGAAAAATTTCGGATTTCGGGCACGTGGGCCCGAGGGCATTTTTGTCAACCTTTTCGTTCGGGGTTTGGAATTGTTATAAATTGGGTTGTAATGTATAATTGAGCATATATTAATGGATTTGTATGATCGTTGGCTAGTTTTGGAGCATTGTGCGTTGGTGAAAGTCTTCGGAAGAATGTAGAATGCCGGTTGTGGATCTTCAGAGCGAGGTGAGTCTCCTTTCTAATCTTGTGAGGGGGAATTTACCCCATAGGTAAAATAATTGATTATGTGCTCCTATATGTGGGGGCTACGTACGCACGAGGTGATGAGAGTCCATGCGTAGCTACTATTATGCTATTGTGCGGGTAGTTAGGACCCATCAACATGCTATATTTGGAATGTCTGTAATCATATTGACATTTGATTTTCGTAAATCACATTGAATTAATAAATGGATTTATAAAAAGGACTTAAGCTTCTTTTTCTCCTGTTAATCATGTTAGAGTCGTGAATTTATTTCTTGAAATGAGGATGTGACTGTATGGCCTATACTCTTTTGTTGTCTTAAGTTCCATACCTCTCGTCTATTTCTTCATTTGACTATAAATTCTGTAACACTCTAGTGTTTCCGTCCATGTATCACATCTCACTCATAATGCTTTATTATCCCTCTTCGTATTTCCCTGCTAATATTTCTATCTATCACTTTATACTGGAAACTTTAACAATAAATTCTTTTGCTTTTACTTTCCCGTGCTCCATCTACTAGCTCTTCGGGCTGCCTAACATTCTCTCTCTACTAGGGATGAGAGCCATACGAAGGTAATATTTATCCCTTCAAGGTTTCCAGTTTCTATCTTTGTAGTACTCATATCTAGTTGTATTATTTTAGTGTGCACCATCTAGGTGTCTCACAAGGAAACCTATTAGCATATTTGCAATATCCTTTGAAAATGTCAACTAACGCAAACAATTCATCCATCATTTTGGCTCACTCTAACCCCAGACGGATCGTGATATTATGTCCTTCTCTTAAACCATATTTGTTAGCTTCCATAGAGAATAACTTAGATCGATGTGGCCAGTTATACATACCTATGTTATTTTTAAAGGTAACTTAGAATGCTTATATCTCTCTTCCTGAATGGTAAATAAGGATAATCTCTATTAGCTGGGGTACCTCATACCTTCTTTCATCTTGCTTCCTTTACTTGTTGAAACTTGTATTTATCTTCTGAATCTCTCATTGTCTTTCACAATAAAGGTGGATAGATATTCTTGTCTTAAGGCTCCTTTTCTAGAAGCTTATCGAGTTCTTCTGACTCAACTCTTTCACTACCGCATTCAATCCCTTACCAACCCTATTTCTAAATATAGTTATCGTCGTATTAGATCGAGTGTAGGAAATTATGTTCTTACAACTAAGCTCTACCACACAATCTAGAATAAGAAGAAAGGGTGACCATCCTAAATGTCTTGTAGCCTCCTTCTTATAAGTGTGGTGCATGACACACCCATAAACAAGACTCTACTAGACACGGGTTGTAGATTCCCTATGACAGAACTGCTCTGATACCACTTTTGCACTCCTCGAGCCTGGATGGGCCGCGAAGGGCACCCGGTACCCTACTCAATTGAATACCAACATAACTTATATTTTCATGTCATACTATGATAGATAACTGAGCCGGAAGGCTGTCATGAGATAAGTAGAATACAACATGTGATACCAACTTATACATAAGGCATACGGGCCTATAAGGCCAAAATAACCACTCGTAAATTGAACATAGGCCGATAAGGACATATAATATGTTATGTACATGACATATATCTACAAGAATCTAAGAATAAATAATTTTATAAATATCGGGACAGAGTCCCGCCATACCAAACAATACAAGTCTAAATCATACTAACCAAATAAGCAACTCTAAAGTAAATGGAGCGCACCAACATCTTCCGCTGAGTTGATAGCCTACTTAGAGGGCTCTCGACCTATCTATCGGGACCTACGGGCATGAAACGCAGAGTTCCCAGGCAAAAAGGACATCAGTAAAATAATGTACCGACTATGTAAGGAATAAAAATTAGTAAATAATGTACATGAGAGAAACATCGAATAAAAGACTCGACATGTAAATATGAATGATTATGTGAATCATTAATATGTATAATGCCATGCATATGCGTATAAATGTCCTGTCGTGCATATGTACATGCATTCATAACATAATCAAGCCTCTGAGGGCATCCCATCATATCATCTCGTCCATTATGGGCAAATCATCAACATATACGAGCTGATCAGGTGGTGGTGCGTATATACTGCTGTAACATTTTCCCATATCCCATATATATATATATAAAATATCATATGGACATGGATCGATGTACATGAATACAATGCATGAGAAGTACGATAATAAAATATTTTGGAATGTCATAAGACCATTATGCCCTTGAGTAATATCATGAAGCAAAAAAAATTCAACTTAAGTATTTTTCTGAGACTCATGAATAGATGATAGAATAATATGACACATGGGAGAATAAGAATAAACACATTGATAGGTTTTAAATGTTCTTTCCTTATGTTTTGATGATCTAACAAACTTACTGTTACGAACTAGATATGGAACCTGGCCTACTTGGACTATACTGCAAGCTTAATGGATTCCAGCTAAAAGTGAACTGCTACAGCTTCAGGAACTAGGAACCCAAACAAGGACTTGACACTCTTGTAGTTTCCTTATAGCAATACAAAGTTAATTGGACAAAGCTGGAGACGAAGTAACTGCTTTTGCTGTATCTGCCGCATTGCACTGTTTCTAGTGCCCACTCATCCTCTGACCAACTAAAGTTCTCACATAATTTCAAGTGATGTGATCTAGGTGTACCAGCAATGAGTTTATACAAAAACATCACTTGAATGTTTCGGTTTCTCATTCAAGCCTTTTGCAAAAATAGAGAAATCAATCTTCACGAGCTTGAAGAACAAAGTTGAATGCAACTACAAACCAGTTCCTAAAGTTAGCTTGTTGTTGTCCTAGTTGAGTTGTAACTTTGTGATTGTACTTTTTGTATCTCCTAAATTTCTTAGCTAGAAGCATTGATTAGGAATCCTCTTGTAAATCCATGAACTCCTTGAGTTTATGTTACGACTAGGTTTAGTCATAAGCAAAAGCCTTTTTAACTGTAGAGTGACAAAGTGGCATGTGGTGAGAGCATCACAAGTTAGTAATAATCTTTATAACAAGGAAGTCACAAAGTGGGTTGTGATAAGAGTACCACAAGTTAGTTGAGTGAATATTTTGTAATGGAGTCATTACAAAGTGGCGTGTAATAGGATTTTACAAGTTAGTGAAGTTGAAAGCCTACATGTGTAGGTCGTGGTTTTTTGATCCCCTTGTGTGGGATTTTTCCACGTAAAAATCCTCTGTCTTATTTAATACTGATTTATTAGCATTCTCAGCAGAATCTCGTAGAGGACCAGGTACTCTACTACTTGGTGGACTCACATAAACTAACATTTGGTATCATAGCAGGTTCCTCCTATCAGGCTAACACCTAGGAAAGATCCTCATGGCTGCTCCACCAAATTTTGAAGAAGTTCAATCTACATACCGACCACCTAGGTTTAATGGACAACACTATGGGTGGTGGAAAACAAGAATGCATGATTTTATCATGGCTGAGGATTCTGAGTTATGGATATCATATGCGATGGTCCTTATGTTCCAGCCAAGGTACTGGAAGAACTTCCATTTTCCATTTTCAACCAAGGTCCCTATGATCTTTGTTACAAGTGTGGAAAGCCTGGACACTTCATGAAAGATTGTCCTCTCATGAGGCAAGAATTCTCCAAGAACTACCATAAGAAAACAGCTAAGACGAACCCGGTTCCTTTCAAGGACTTCAAAAGAAAAAGGTAGGCTGACAAATGATGAGACAGGCTCTTGCAGCATGGGGAAATTCCTCCAGTGAGATTGAAGATGAACCTGATACTGGTGATAATTCCATGATGGTAGTTGAAGGCTAGGAGATTGTATATGACTCAACTTTTGCTTTGATGGCTCAATCAGATGGTGATGAAGACGATGACAACAAAGAGGTAAATTTCAGGGATGTTTAGAGAAATCTGAAATCCTATTCTCCAAAAAAACTCATTTCCTTAGCTAATGTATTAATTAATGCTTTTCATAGTCTTGTGGAGGATAGGGATTCCCTGACCTTAGAATTAGGAAAATCTAAACAAACTAGAGATGACTTAGTGGTTGTAGTTACTGACCATAAGAGAACCATTGAAATCTTTAGAAAAGAAAAGGATGATCTTTTGGAAGAAATTACAGACATAGGGGGAAACAATAGTGAAACCATGGACTAAGTCAAAACCTAAAAATTCTGGAAAAGGAAAGGAGATAGCCAGTGAGTAACATATTAGGCTTGAAAATGAGGTGAAAGCTATGAGAACTAGGATATGTGCTGAAATTGAGAAAAACGAGCAACTCCAAACTAATCTGGAAAGAGTAAAAAATGATCTTGAAAAGTCCCTAAAGTGGACCTGGTCCTCAGAAGCTACCACTGCCATGTATATTAATGACTGTAAAAATAGGCAGTGAATCAGGTTCCAAAGGGAGAAAACTCCTCACAACAAGTACGCCACTGTCTTTGATAACTGGCCTTGTACCCAATGTAGGAACACTAGGCACTTCAAAGAAGATCTCCAGGCCAAGAATCAATCCTTTAGAAAAATAAAGTGTTTGCTGAAAAGGTGACTATAAAAGAGGGACTAGGTTCCACTCACAAAAAATGCACATTACCTGCATGGACTAAGAGAACTCTTATTCATCCTCTTGCATACTACAAGGGACCCAAACTTGCTTGGGTTCCTAAAACTAACTCTTAAATCTCTTGTCAGGGAATAGTGAAAGGAAGCGGTCAATAATGGTTCATGGATAGTAGGTGTTCAAAGCACATGACTAGGAAAACCATGAACTTTCTTTCACTAAAAGCCCTTCAAGGAGGGAGTTTATCCTTTGGCAATAGAAAAAAGGGTGACATTCTTGGAGTTGGAAAAGTCGGGAAGTCACTCACTCATTTTATTGAAAATATGTACTATGTAATGGCCTTAAGTACAGTCTCTTAAGTGTCTCTCAAATTTATGATAAAGGAAACAAGGTGAAATTCTTGTCCAAAATATGTACAGTCATTGATCTTGTGACTGGTGAAGTAGTACTTGTGGTCAAAAGATACAAGAACATTTATGTTACTGATTTCGAGTCCTTACAGAGTGGTTATCTGAGCTGCCTGAAAGCTTTTGATGATGATGCTGAACCATGGCACATAAGACTGGGCCACGCAAGTTTCTCTCTTCTGAACAAACTAATTCAGAAGGATCTGGTCCATGGTTTTCCTATGTCAAAATTCAAGATGCAAAAGGTCTGTGATGCATGTGCTAGAGGAAAACATGTGAAGTCCTCCTTTAAGTCTAAAAAAGATGCAAGCACCTCAAAGCCACTATAGCTTCTGCATATGGATCTGTGTGGACCTATGAGAGTGCAAAGCAGAGGAGAAAAAAGATACATTTTTGTGATAGTGGATGACTACTCCAGATTCACATGGACTATGTTTCTCATAACCAAAGATGAAACTGTTGAGGTGTTTATGGCTTTTGCGAAGAAAATCCATGTGAAGATGGAGTCTAAAGTCGCATGCATTAGATCAGATCATGGGACAAAATTTGACAATGTCAAACTTGATGAATTCTACAATGAAAATGGCATCACTCTCAACTTCTCAGCTCCCAGAACTCCTCAACAAAATGGAGTAGTATAAAGGAAGAACAAAACTTTGGAAGAGATAGCAAGAACAATGTTGATCAACAGTGGAATTGCAAAGAACTTTTGGGCTGAGGCTGTCAACACTGCCTGCTACTTGTGAACAGGTGCATGATCAGATCACTTCTGAACAAAAACCCCTATGAATTGTTGAATGGAAGGAAACCCAAGTTGACTCACCTAAGAACATTTGGGTGCAAATGCTATGTTCTCAACAATGGAAAGGATCAGCTTGGTAAATTCGATGCCAAGAGTGATGAAGGAATATTTCTGGGATATTCTTCTCAAAGCAAGGCTTACAAGATATATTATAAGCGGACTCTATGTGTTGAGGAAAGTGTTCATGTTATTTTTTATGGGTCTTATCTATCCTGTGAGAAGAGTGCCGAGGAAGATCAAGTTGGAGAACCGTTACTAGTCCCTGGTAAAGTCATTAATATGACAAACGGAAAGACAGATATGATGAGTCAAGTAAAGGATCTAAGTGAAGACAATACTGCCTCATCTTCAATAGAACCAAACACTTCAATTACAACCACTGAAGCTGAAGAAAAAGTGGTTGATGCAGTTCAGGGAACTCCACTAGCATCTGAGAGAAGAACAGAGGAAAACTAGCCAAACATACCCTCTTCCTCTCAGAATGAACCTTAGATGTCTAACTGGAGACACCAAAGTTCTCATCCAATGGACAACATTATTAATCCTCTAGATGCCGGAGTACAAACCAGGTGAAGAGCCAGAAATTCACTTGCCTTCTCAGCTTTTCTCTCCTAGACAGAACCCAAGAATATCAAGGAAGCCTTGAAAGATGCAGATCGGATTACAGCCATGCAAGACAAGCTACATCAATTTGAGAGAAACAGTGTGTGGCACCTGTTACCTAGACCCTCAGATCAAATCATTATAGGAACCAGGTGGATATTCAGAAACAAGCTCAATGAACATGGAATTACCATAAGGAACAAGGCCAGGCTAGTCGTTCAAGGCTACAATCAGGAGAAAGGGATTGACTATGATGAAACGTTTTCTCCAGTGGCTCGCAGGGAAGCTATTAGAATCCTAATCACTTTTGCATCTCATATGGAATTCACCTTGTTCCAAATGGATGTCAAGAGTGCATTTTTGAATGGACTTTTTAAGGAAAAAGTCTATGTGAAGCAACCTTCAGGGTTTGAATGTCATGAGTACCCTGAATATGTTTTTAAAATGAACAAAGCCTTATACGGACTGAAGCAAGCTCCTCTAGCTTGGTAGGAATTTGTAAGCATTTCACGTTTCCAATGGCAAGGCTTACGCCTGAATTGTAGTCTTGGTCTTTGAGATTAATACAACACCGAAGATCATGTGCAAATTGTTGTTAACTCTAGTACATTTGTAGGTATAAATAAGTAGATACGTCAAATTTGTAAATGAAGAAGATGAGTATAAGACTTGTTCCAGTAGAAGCTAGTCGTATATAGTTTTCACCATACTTAAATACATTATGTTGCCACCCAATCCAAATTGAGTTGTCTTGAGATTAATACACTATGTTGCCACCTAATCCAAATTGATCAAGAGTCATTTGGTGGGTTTATGTCTTGCTGCCACATGGGGTGGGGAGGGGTTTTAATCTTATCCCATAAACCAATTAATTAATTAGATAATATTTCGTTACTCGTTAATTAACCAATTACCCGCATAATTAAGAATTGTCTTAAATTACTTAAAATTTTACTTATTTTTAATATCATTTATATATCATACTACCATGATCATATGGTACCTTGTATGGTACTATTCCATAAATATAGGGTATTAACGCTCGGCCCGTATTTTATCCCAACATGCCAAAGTTGGACGAAAATTTATTTTCTTTGACTTGCTTCCCCTCTCACTTTCACGAATTTACTCATCACTTATGAAATGGCATAATACTTATAATCTCCTAATAATATTTTCCTTGAACTGATGTCAATTAACTTACTACAAATTCAACATACAATACTATAGGGTGCAACATCGTAGTAATTTAATATTTCGAAGCATAACATCATCGTAATGTTGTAGGGCGTAACATGTCCTTCCCAATTCGGGCCTAGTTTCCCATGTTTGGGTTCCTAGTGTGTAGCATTACTTTCTTTAACACCAAATCTCCTATTGAAATTGTCAAAGGTTAGCTCTTCGGTTGTAGTACCACCCTACTCACTGCTTTTGGGTGCCAACTAGACTTGGGCGGCTTCCCGCCTTTCGTATATTAATTCCAGACTCGTGGTCATAGCCTCGACGTTTGAAATTTCGGTAGCATACTGGAACTTGAGGTTGGGTTCCCCTACCTCGACCGGGATTAAGGCTTTCACGCCATAGACTAGAGAGAGCGGGGTCGCTCCAGTACTCGACTTTGAAGTCGTTCGACAAATCTTTGACACTTGTTATATTTTTGTACGAAGTCTTTTGCATCTTTCTCCATTTCATTCCAGTTGCAACCGGCTCACATTAACTTCCAAACCAGGGATGTTGTCCGCCGAGTGGTTACTGCAATTTCCTTCATGGACTTTTCTCATAGCATATTCAGTCTCTCCTGGACCCAATCACCTAACTAATGGGCCGAAGAAGGATCCTCTGAACAATTTCCCCTCGACCAGGCTGAACTTTGCTGCTTTGATATGCAGGTCTTTCGATTCCTTGGAATCGATGGCAATGTTCCTATCTTCAAATAGTCTACATATTTGTTTCTCCAATCACAAGTCAAACTTGTCGAGTTTACCTCAGTGTGACCTTCTTCTACCATCGAGATCATTAGTTGTATCATTGTACCCGAGTCGAATTCATCAAAGTCGACAAACAACCCCAGATCGACCAGTGCGTTGGCCTTGCTGTTTTGATCCAAAGGTACGTGTTGTAGTGTCCCCTCCTTGAATTGGTGCAAGTTTACCTGCAACTCATCCAAGTACCTCCGCATCTGTTCATCCTTTACTTCAAACGTCTAATTGACTTGATTTACGACAAGGAGGGAGTCACATTAGGCCTCGATCACTTCAGCTACTAGGCTATTAGCCAGTTTTAGACATGCAATCCTAGCTTCATAGTTCTGATAGAATATCTAATTATGTTACCCGCAGGTGGTTTCATTATGATATCGAGCCCGTTACGTTGGAGGAAACGTCCATAAACAGGGTCTAGATCCTTAAGCTAGTCCTTTAAGTGAGTAATTCCCTCTCAACCTCGAGTTTCAAGGATAGCGTAAAGTCTACCACGAAGTCCACAAAATCTATGATTTTATGTCGATCCGAAGTTTGTACTTGATATCATATCCACTAATTTCCACGACCCATTTGGCCAGTCGACTTGAGATCTCGGGCTTATGCATGACATTCCTCAGTAGGTAAGAGGTCACGACACATATGGGGTGGCATTGAAGTACGGTTTTAATTTTCTAGAACCATTTAGTAAGCCGAGCGCTAATTTTTCTAGGTGAGAATACCTTGTTTCGACATCTCCTAGGTTTATACTAATATAATAAATAAGAAATTATGTACCTTTTTCTTTTCGAACCAGGACACCATCGCCACATCGGAAATTGCTAAGTAGAGGTACAACTGTGCGTCTGCTTTAGAGTGTGCAGCAAATGGGGGCTCTATAGGTATCGCTTGAGTTCTTCCAAAGCTTGCTGGAATTCCAAAGTCCAAGAAAACTTGTTCTTCTTTTTCAGTAGTGAGAAGAACCGATGACTCTTATCCGACGATCTCGAGATGAACCGACCCAATGTCGTTATCCACCCCAATCCGTCTTTGTACTGCCTTGACATTGTCGACTATGTTGATGTACTCTATGGACTTTATTTTGTCTAGGTTGCTCTCTATTCACTGATTAGATACCATGAATCCGAGAAACTTGCCCGAGCTGACCCCAAATGCACTATTCTCAAGGTTTAGCTTCATATTGTACTTTCTCAACATGTCAAATGTTTCCTGCAAAGGTTTTGAATAGTCCTCTGCTCATAGGGACTTGACCAACATATCGTCAATATAAATTTCCATTTATTTATTTGTTCTTCAAATATCTGATTTACTAGGCGGTTGTATGTGGCAGCGGTGTTCTTTAATCCAAATGACAAAATGTTGTAGCATTAGGTGCCGAATTTGATTATGAAAGAAGTCTTTTATTGATCGTTTAGTCCATCAGGTCTGGTTGTACCTGGAATAGGCGTCGAGAAAACTCTGTATCTCTTGTTCAGTTGTTGCGTCGATCATTTGAGCGATGTTAGGCAAAGGGAAGGAACCCCTTGGGCATGCCTTATTTAGATAATATAATCTAGGGAAAAGGATCATAAATGCCCTTAACCTATTAGAAATGGTTCAAAAATGCACTTCATCCACCTTTTGGTCCAAAAATGCCATTAACGTTTCGGAAAAGGGTCATAAATGTCCTTAACCTATTAGAAATGGCTCAAAAATTCCCTTCATCCGCCTTTTGGTCCAAAAATGTCATTAACGTTTCGGAAAAGGGTCATAAATATCCTTAACCTATTAGAAATTGCTCAAAAATGCCCCTCATCCATATTTTGGCCCAAAAAATGTCATTAACATTTTCTTTAGTATCAAAACTGCCCCTTGACCTAACACACAATAACGGTTGACTATGTGGAACTTTTTGCAAATCCATGTGGCATTTTTTGATTGGTCGGCAAAAATTAAAATTAAGATAATAAACTTGAATAAACGAAAAGAAAAATTTAAGGAACCGGAAGAGAAAAGAAAGAGTTGAAGAACCCTATTAGAATATGTGTGTCGGGTCTAATTATTACTATTTTTTAAATGTTGACCAATCAATAATTAGATCCAAAAGAAAGAGTTGAAGAGCCCTATGTAAAAAATGTCATTAATGTTTTCTTTAGTAT
Source organism: Nicotiana glauca (assembly GCA_026770625.1). Taxonomy (NCBI): domain Eukaryota; kingdom Viridiplantae; phylum Streptophyta; class Magnoliopsida; order Solanales; family Solanaceae; genus Nicotiana; species Nicotiana glauca. Next base: position 57,146 of record MU687228.1, read on the forward strand.
CAAAACTGCCCCTTGACCTAACATACAACAACAGTTGACTGTGTAAGACTTTTTGCAAATCCACGTGGCACTTTTTGATTGGTCAACGTTAAAAAAATAATAATTAGACCCAACACACATATAATAATAGGGTTCTTCAACTCTTTCTTTTCTCTTCCGGTTCCTTAAATTTTTCTTTTCGTTTCTTCAAGTTTATTATCTTAATTTCAATTTTTGCTGTGTAAAAAAAAACTGTTTCTTCTGGTGTAAGTATTAATTGGTTCAATTTATTTGGCTAAAATTCTATTATATTCTAACATTTCTAAAGTTGCTATTTTAAAGTTAACTACTTGTATTATAGCAGCTGAAAAACTACGATTTTTGGGGTTAAAATACAAATCTTGACAAACTTTAATGACAAAAGCTAAAGTTATTTAATATTGACCAATCAAAAAATGCCACGTGGATTTGCAAAAAGTCTCACACAGTCAACTGTTGTTGTGTGTTAGGTCAAGGGGCAGTTTTGCTACTAAAGAAAATGTTAATGACATTTTTGGACCAAAATGTGGATGAGGGATATTTTTGAGCCATTTCTAATTGGTTAAGGACATTTATGCCCCTTTTCCGAAACGTTAATGTCATTTTTGGGCCAAAAGGTGGATGAAGGAAATTTTTGAGCCATTTCTAATAGGTTAAGGATATTTATGACCCTTTTCCGAAACGTTAATAATATTTTTGGGCCAAAAGGTGGATGAAGGGCATTTTTGAGCCATTTCTAATAGGTTAAGGACATTTATGACCCTTTTCCGAAACGTTAACGGCATTTTTGGACCAAAATGTGGATGAAGGGCATTTTTGAGCTATTTCTAATAAGTTAAGGGCATTTATGATCCTTTTCCCTAGATTATATTATCTAAATAAGGCATGTCCAAGGGGTTCCTTCCATTTGCCTAACATCTCTCAAATGATCGACGCAACGACTGAACAAGAGATACAGAGTTTTCTCGACGCCTATTCAGGGTACAACTAGACCTGATGGACTAAACGATCAATAAAAGACTTCTTTCATAATCAAGTTCGGCACCTAATGCTACAACATTTTGTCATTTGGATTAAAGAACGTCGCTGCCACATACAACCGCTGTCATTTGGATTAAAGAACCTCAGTTTATTTCCTTTTTAGACACTACCACTATTTTAGCTAGCCAATCCGGGTATTTAACTTCTCGGATGGAACCTATTTTCAGAAGTGTGGATACCTCGGCCTTGATGAATGCGTGTTTGATCTTGGACTGGTCTTCTCTTCTGCTTAATCGGGTGAAACTTCGGATCCAAGCTCAATTTGTGAGTGGTTATCTCCGGTGGGATCATGTCATGTGTAGATGGGACTAGGCAAAAAAATCGGCATTAGCTTTAAGAAAATCAGTAAGATTTTTCCTGAGCTCGAGGGTTAACCCCATGCCTAGGTATATCTTTTGATCTGGTAGATGCCCGATCAATATAACTTGCTCCAACTCCCCAATCGTTGATTTGGTGGCGTCTGTGTCATCGAGTACTATGAATGATCTGGGGATGCTGTAATTATCCTCGTCATCAACTCCGTGCTCCTTTTGTTTTTCCGGCTCGACCGAGGCGGGTATCATTTGATTTCTATTTAGTTTCTTATTTTTTGGTCGGTTCCACATTTTTTGATGTTGAAACTGCAGGCACCGTATTTCTTCACTGGCATCGAACATTTCTGTTGCGGCCGGCTACTCTTCATAGACCATTTTGACTCCTCCAAAAGTGGGAAATTTCAGCACCTAGTGTAAGGTCAAAGGCACCTCTCTCATCTTGTGACCCACAGGTTGCCGAATAAGGCTCTGTACATCATATCCCCTCGATCATGTTGAAATTTGTTTCTTGGGTGGGCCCAACAATGTTTACTGGTAAACTTATCTCACCTTTCGTGGTCTCACATGCCATGCTAAATCCATTCAATACCTGGACCGCTGGCACGATTTAATCCTTTAACCCCGGTTGCTCTACGAACCTCGATATGATGATGTTGGCCGAGCTACCTGATCAATCAACACACATTTAACCCAAGATTTATTGATAAGTACACATATTACCAGTGCATCATTGTGAGGTTATATGATGCCCTCGCCTTCTTCGTCATTGAACGAGATAGCTACTTTCGGGACGTAATCACGGGTGCATTTTTCTCTCGTAATAGAAATTTTGTGAATTTTATCATGGTCCCTTGGGCAACATCAACTCCCCCAATCATTATGCTGATTACATGGTGAGGCTCTTATTGTTCGACCTGTTTGTTGGAGTCATTGTTTCTGAAGTGGTTTTTGGCTCGCTCACTTAGGAATTCTCGAAGGTGACCGTTGTTGAACAATCGAGCAACGTTTTCTCTTAACTGTCAGCTATCTTTGGTCTTATGACCGTGAGTATCGTGGCACTTACACATAAAATTAGGATATCTTTGGACATGGTCGAATTGCAACGGCTGGGGCCACTTATTCACTCTATTGCGACCTATGGCTGACACTATGCTTGCAACGTCCACATTGAAATTGTACTCTGATAATCTATGCCTCCCTGCTCCCAAGCGACATGTCAAATGCGTTCTTGCTCATCAGGCCCCGATCGCTTTGTCCTTGATCATTTCTCTTCTCGTTCTTTGTTGGTTGGCGCCCGAATCCTCTTCCCTTCTGATCCGTGTTGTATGGATAATATCGATTTCGGACCGACCTCGGCTCCTAATCAATATAGGGTAAACAGATCCCGAAAGGGGCTTCGAGTTGGTCATTTTCGACTCTAATTTTTGATTGATATCTGTTATGGATGGCGGCCTATGTGATCGTTGGGTACTCTATCAAGTTTTTCTTTAGCTGTTGAGAGGCCACGGAATTTCTTGGGTTGAGCACTTGATTAAATGCCTGAACGGACCAATCATCCGCAACTGGTGGCAGATCCATCCATTCCATTTAGAACCTTGACATAAACTCCCCGAGCATCTCATTGTCCCTCTATTTTTGCCTTAAAAAGGTTTGACTTCCTGGTCCCGACCTTGATGGCTCCGGCATAAGCCTTCACAAAAGCATCTGCAAGCATAGAAAATGAGTAGATAGAATTTGGGAGCAAGTTGTGATACCATATCATTGCTCCCTTGGACAAGGGTTTCCCAAATGTTTTTAGCAACACCGATTCGATTTCGTCGTCTTCCAAGGCATTCCCTTTGATCACATATGTATAGGAGGTTATATTATCATTTGGATCCATGGTCTCGTTATTCTTGGGAGTTCGAGCATTCGAAACCTCTTTGGCATCGGCTTCGGTGCCGCACTCTGGGAGAAAGGCTTCTGAATAAACTTTTTAGAGTCTGGTCCCTTCAATATCGGAGGTTCTCCCGAGATTTGATTGACCCTAGAGTTGTACGTTTCTACCTTCTTGTTGTTGGCCTCAATTTTTTCTCTCGCATGAATTCACCCATTTCGTCAATGCTTTGAGCATCTTCATCACCTCACAAGTTTCCCGGGCCTTGATTCACCCGATTCTACGTCAACTTGTTCATCCCTCTAAGTATTTTCCCGGGACTATTCGGGTTCGAACCTATTAGGGGCATGGCTTTGGTTCTGCAACTGCGCTATCACCGTTTGATGAGCCTGCAATATTTCAAAAACCAAATGCAGGCTCACCCTATCACCTTCATCTTCGAGCGCCTCTCGAGCAGCTGGCCGGGGTGCCCAGCGAATGCTGTTTTCGGGATCAGTCGGTAGATTGAAGTTGATGGCCATTTGCGAGTTAGCAGCGACCCGGTCAGCGGCTGGTACACATTGTGATCAATATGAGGCACATTATTTCTAGGCATCACGTTATTATTCTCACAGCGATAGCTGGCTCAGTGTCAGCGTTTAAGCGAACAGATTGAGAATTTGATATCCTTTAGGCTAACCTAGAATCAAAACTTCAAAGAACAAGCGCAAAATATGGTGTGCTATGGAGATTTATAGCGAATAATCACTATCATTCTTAGCCCCACGGTGGACGCCAAACTATTTACGCTAAAAAATGAGTAACAATTACGTTTATACGCGATTTAAAGGATATGTGATTTAATTCAATACTAATGATTAAGAACAACATGTAAATAAGTTAAAGATAAAATAAATGATCAAACTAATCGCAATGTGATGATCAAGCCTGATCTTAGGTTGAACAGTGGAATTCATCCTCAATCGAACCCTCGATACAAGCTCAGTCAATAAAGAAGAGAACAGATGAAGAACACTTTGAACAATAACTAGAAGATAAAATAAACTTTTATGTAAAAATAAACTTTTATGTACTTTGATTTACATGTCTCAAAGTGTCAAAATAAAAGAAACCTTCCCCTTTATATAGTAGGGGAATTTCAATCCTAGTACAAATCCACAATAAGGTAAAAATCTTCTTTTCCTAGTAAATGTTGATCTGCAATTAATATCGGACGAAATTCGCGCTATAATATCCAGTTGAGGACGAATATTACGACCACCTACTCGTCATGCATAATCGTTTTCCGTTTTTCCCGAGGTCTAGAAACTATACGTGGTCCGGGTCCGTTATTTCATCGTGCCTGATACCAGATATAGCGTTCATTCCTTTTGGGTTTATACAAGAGGTCCTTGGCCTCGATTATAACAAATCCCACAAATTTTCACATATATTAGCAATTCCCTGTCACGTGTCAAGGTGTGTAAATTAAAGAAGAATTTGAGGTCCATTCGAGCAATCTACCTTGAGATCTATTTCAATTTTTATTAATTTCTATACATGGGGGAAGGGCATTAATGGGAAATGAAGATTTGTCCCAACTGATTATCTGTCTCATAGTTTTAATTGAGGATTTTAGTTTTCCCGCATCATAGAAAGTGAAAGATCTATATCTATTCCACCATTTTAGCTTCAATTTGATAAAATAAGATCTTTACTCATGTGATTCACCTAAATAGGGTGATTCCATTTTTATTATGCTTGTGTGACAAGAATCTACAAAAATAAATATCTTCTTAAAGGAGGTCTTGCACACCATAAGGTAAATCCTGCTAAAACAAAATCTGAAAAACTTCACAGCCCAAAATTGATGGATAAATTTCAACGATGGTCATTCAAGTTAAGTTTTATAACATATTTTTGAGTAATTAATACAAAAGTCATTTTGGTACAGCCTAATAAACCGAAATACAAAATTAATCGAAAATTTATTTTTGTGTGATTTATAGGTCACGGGTTCGAGCCATCAAATCAGCCACTAATGCTTGTGTGTTGCCTACATCACATCCCCTTACAGTGTGACCCTTCCTGCATAAACGCAAGATACTTGTGTACAGGGCCACCTTTGCCTTTATAAAGTAATCTAAAAATATAAATTTCTACAGAAAAATTGATGTGATTATCTTAATCCTTTAATTAATTTGGTATAATTAATTAACAACTTTGATTTGAAATTAAAAAAAATCAAATTTTGGCCGAAAAACTGGGGTGATATTGTTGGTATTTTTCTAAGAGAGGCAGGAGTACGAAGAGAAGAATCATTAGAGGTGTCAATGGTTCGGTTCGGTCGGTTATTTGATAATATTTTTACCATATCAATTTTTCGGTTATTCTATTATGTATAATTAAAATTTAATTTTTAAAAATCATACCAATTATATCAGTTTCTCTTCGGTATCGGTATGATTCGGCTAATTTTCGGTATTTTTTTAAATGTCATTCAAAAGTCACTAGTAGAAGCAGAATGCAATAATATACGTACTTCTGACTTAGCAAAACTCTCTAGACATTTTTACTATTTAAAGGGTGAAGAATTAAGAAAAAAAAACTAAGCAAAGACAAAGAAATTATAAATCACACGAGTGTGAAAGATATTAAGCAAGTAGAAACTCAAGAATAAAGTCTATCGAAAATTAAATATTAAAAAATATAATTTTAAACCATATGAAAAGAAACATATTCGATACATTGTAGTTTGCTACTCAAAATCGCCAGAATACTTTGTGTCTTGCTAGTGAATATGCTGAAAATAATTAGTTTTAATAGGTGTAGTATAATAGATTTGGGAATTAGAATTTTGAGTTTAATACTTATTGGCCTGTAATCGTTTCCATAATTCCAATGCGCAAGGAAAATTTAATATTTTATTATTTTTAAATTAACATATAAAGATATTTTTCGCATGTAAATTTATTCGGTACGGTTTGGTAATTTTTCGATTAATTTTCATAAAATAAAAACCTACCTTAATTATCGGTACCGTTATAGATTTATTTAAAAACCTACAATTTTATTAAAAGAAATTTAAAAATCGATTCGTTGCGGTACGGTTCAATTAGTTTAGTCGATTTTTATATAACCATTGACAACCCTAAGAATCATGACTGAATATATCATTATCTTGTTTAAAAGCGGGTCTAAATTTTCTAAGAATAATGTATCTTGAGGTGTTTCTTTGGATTTTTGTCTCAATTTAAATGGCACAACCCATACTTGGCAACTGTGGGATGCACTCTTGACTGTTTATGTTGCTTATTACGCAGTATTTTTGGGCTAATATTGCTTAATGGGGCAAATTTTGTTAGTGAATTCAAGTATGAGCAGCAGTATTTAGTTTGTTAACCTTTTGTACGTTAATTTGTGATTTTGAAAGTAAACTGAAATATGAGCAGTACTTTTTTGCATTTAGTTTGTAAGATCAAGTATGAGCGATAGTTTTTATCATGATCACAACTTGCTAATTGTTAGTTTAAAGTAGAATATGACTTTATGTGAAATTTCAATAAATTAATAGAAAATTAGGATATCCATATAAATTTTCCGGCTAACATTTATATTGTCGTGTGACTTTTATATTTTTGTTAACTAGGCTGTACTAAAATGACTTTTATATTATTCCCTCCGGTCAACTTTAAGTATTTTTTTGACTTTTTACATATATATTAAAAAATTCACTTTTTAACATTAATTAATAATGAAATTGATCATATTAATCTTAATTTGTTCATTAAAAATATAACAAACTACTCTTAGGTTCTTTATTCTAATGACAACTTTGAAAATAAAAAATTAATTCTTTCTTGATAACTAAAAAAAATAAATATTGTGGATCACAAAAAAAAAAAAAAGGTAAAAAAATCACTTAAAATGGTACAAATCTTAGGTTGAACATGAAATTTACCCCAAAATTTATCTTTTTCCCTTAGAAGTTGTAGGACCTTGACTAGGGTTAAAATTGTCATTTACCACAGTACAAACAGGACTGTCTCCCTTAAAGGGACAGTATGTCAAACAGTATATTTTACCTGTATATACATACTAGTACTACTTTTACATAAAAACTGAGTAGTGAATTAAATTCTTCATCCTTTAGCCTTTCAGATAAAGCCAATAAAATATTTTTGAAATGACTGCAAAAGAGTTTTGGGATTAACAAAGAGGAAAAGCAGGAGGCAAAAGAGTCTTTATTATGAAGGGGAAGGGGGGTGACAGATAAGGAATGATGGATATTCCTGGCTTCTGCAGAGAATGGAATGATTCAAAATTGTAAGAGAGAGATAGAGAGAGAGAGTCATAATAATAAAGAGGAGAGAGAGACAGTCAGAGAGTACTCAGAAAGACTTTCACAATAAATCCAAAGCCAAGTTATTTTTATCTGAGGGCCTTGTCTTATTACTATAAGGTACGTAGGACAATTAATAATAGGCAGTGAATTCGCAGTCACACAGCAATTTCCTCAATAGTCCAAAATTTTGAGTAATGAAAATTTTCATTTACGTTAAATATTTATATTAATTATATTATTTTATCGTAAAGTAAATCATCCAGAAATATTTTGCATCAAGGTACACTCCCAGCATTACACCCACTTAGGATGCGACTTGTTTCGGAACTCTATGTAAATACAAAATAATTTATGCACTGTGTTACCCTTTTTCTATCGTAATTAAGTGATCGGTTAAGTTGAAGTAATACTACTTAAACAATGGTTAATAAAAGTATATACAAAAAACATACATACTATTATATATTCATTAATTTAGTATGAACATCTAAACTTGTTATTTTTATCTAAAAGCTTGTCTTAATTTATTAGTACCACATTTTTTATATAACAAAGGCGGCTGAGGCGATTTGCATGCTGTTCGACTATATTATTAAAGACTTATCGTATACCTCAACCATCATTAAATATTGGGTAACCAGCAAAACATATAGTTAAAAGGAAAAAGAGTTATCTAACGTTTTTTTTATAATTGTTTACCTGCTCTTCAAGATTTCATCATATTCATTGGTCAATGAGCCATACCTTTGATAGTGCTCTTAAAATTTTTATTTTTAATTTTAAGGGATCGTTTGTTTCGGAGCAAGAATATTACTATGGGATTATTATTTCACATCCAAAACGATATACATATTCTCAATTTTTATATCGAGATACTGTAATTAATAGTCTAATTTATATCGATAACCAAACAATCCCTAAGAGGACAATTGATTGGTACTAGGGAGTACTCGATCACAAGCAGCAATTTTACTCTATAGGCCACAGGACTCGCAACTCTATATCTTTGGCAATTGAATATTGACTTTGAATAAGTTCATTCTGATTTGGACATGGATTGTGTTTCTATCCTAGAAGATTTTGGGATTGTTGAATTCAGTGTTCCAAGAATTTGACAATAGGGAGGATTAGGGGTGGATCCAATGTAATGGCTTGAGTTCTTTTGAATCCAGAGGCAGAATCAGGATTTAAAACTTATGAATTCAAAATTTTAGTTCATTTAAGTTACTAAATTATAAATAATAATTTATACATATTTTATGAATTTTACTAGATAAATACAAAATTTACACAAAAACTACCGGGTTCGGCCGGGCTAGCTTCGCCCTTTGGAGAAATTGTGAGGATTGAGATTTAAGTTAAGGAACAGAATAGGTAAGTAGGATATAGGCTGATAGGGAAGACCTGAGTAGCCGAAAGATTAAGTCTGTAGTTTCTAGGTTAGGTTAGGCTAGGTTAGGTTAGAGCAAAAAGAATGGAATGAGATAACACTTTAGTCTGAAACTGAATGGTTATCGATATCTTGATTCTTGAATGCGTGCTTTTGCCAGTTTGACAAGATATATTATACTTGCCAGATCCAATATCCATCTTGATTCTTGAAGTAATTCTTTTCTTCACTTTAGTTACTCTTCTCTTCCTCTTTCAATCGTACGTCTACTTAAAAGAATTTGATAGTTGTATTTGACCTTAACTTATTCTTTTTTTATTTTTTTTTATTTTCTATCCGGTGTCCATTGTAAGACCCCAAGGAGAGTCCTGATGTTACGATTCGGATTTTTCACTATCGAGAGTCGTGATGACGCCTATTGTCGGAGTTAGGCAAGCCAAGTATTAAAACTTTTTTGGATAACAACACAACAGTAATAACAATAATAAACCTTTAAATAAAGCGGAAGTCTTTTATAACATAAATAACTGGATACCAAAAATACGGAAGTTTAATATTTCTCTACCCAAGACTAGAGTCGCTATCTCACGAACCACTAAAGAGTGCTACAAACAAGTCTGAATAGAAAATACATAATATCTGTCTCGGTACAATGAAAACAAACTGCAAATATAAAAAAGGACTTCGGCCTGCGAACGCCAGCTACGCTACCTCGTAAGTCCCTGGACTGAAGTCAGCTCCCGATCAGTATACTACTGCGGTGGTCCAAAAGCTGCTCTGGTACCGTGATCTGTGCAAAAAACACAGAAGTGTAACATCAGCACAACCGACCCCATGTGCTGGTAACTGCCTGGCCTAACCCCGGCGAAGTAGTGACGAGGCTAGACAGGACTACCAAATCAACCTGTACAGTTCAATATATATATATGCAATAAAAGGAAAGAATACCGAAATTAAACAGTTAAAAAGGGAGGGAAGCATGCTATGGGGGAGTACAATCCGGATATAAAGTCAACAACTTAAGTAAGAAACAGGGAAATAACAATAATTAACAAAATCAGAAAAATCAACGGTTGCACGGCATCAACCTTCGTGCGTTTACTCTCATTCTCACCAAAGCAATCAAATAAAATGCACGACATCACCCTTCGTGCTTTCCCTCACATAACTCTCATTTCATGGCACGAAATGATCCTTCGTGCAATTATCATCATATCAGAGCACAGAATGTCCCTTCGTGCATAAATAATCAAAATATGGCACGGAATGACCCTTCGCGCAAATATAAGGCACGGAATGACCCTTTATGCAAATATAATCAAAACATGGCACGGAATGACCCTTTGTGCAAATATAATCAAAACATGGCACGAAATGACCCTTCGTGCATTATTACTCTTCGTCACCCAAACAACAATCAAAACCAAACGGGCGAAGGAATAAGCAAATAATAAGAAATGTCCCGATAAGGGAAAATACAATTAAATAGCTAAATCCCGGCAAGGGAGAAATAACAATAACTTTCACATCCCGGCAAGGGAGATAATCAATATACTCAAACCATCCCGGCAAGGGATTAATCACATCTTCTTCCATTTCTTTCATTTCTTACTCAATAGTATTTTTATCGTTCCAGCCAACCATCCAAGGAATTTACAATTCACAATTAATCCTCATACTCTTCAAATTATGTAGAAATCATTAATTTAGCTTGGAAGTGTCCCAAAATATACCAAAATAGGCACAAACAAAGACCCATGGTCATGCTAGACACCGGTGTATAGATACTCGTCACCATGCCTATACACCGTACTCGATCATTTAGCAATTAGCAATTAATAACACTCTAATCCTATTCCATCAAGCCAAAGTTAGATCAAACACTTACCTCGGTCCAAAGAATAGCAATCAACTTTCCAATACCGCCTTTCCTCTACAATCCGACTCCGAATCAATGGTATCTAAGTATAATTAATTCAATAATATCAATTAGGGCTCAACAACATAATCCCATAGCCTAGAAATGAGTTTTATAGCATTCTTCCAAAAATACCAAAATTCGACACCGGGCCCACATGGTCCAAATACGAGGCTCGGACCAAAACCTAGTCACCCATAACCCCACGAGTTCGAATATATAATTTGTTTTAAGATTCGACCCCAAATTGAGGTTGAATCATCCAAAATTCTCAAAACACTAACTCTACCCAAAACCCTTAATTTCTACTTTGATTTCATGATTTAGTTCTAGGAATTTGATAATTGATGAAAGAAAAGTGAAGGAAATGAGTGGGAAATTACTTACCCAAGCGGTCTTGAAAAATGGGAGCTTCAATGTCTTCCTAAAGCTTGGGGAAGAAGGGAGTTCGTGAGAAAAATGTCTAAGTCCCGAAACTATTCTATTTTGAACACTAAAAAAAATCACTGGGCCTATTTACTCTATGCGATCGCAGAAGGAGGCTTGCGATCGCATAGGGGAAGGGAAGTTGACCATTACGATCGCAGAAGTGGTCGTGCGAACGCATAGAAGAAAAAGGGGTTGTGCATACCGGGGTTGATTTAATGAAATGCGATCGCGGAAGCTTAATGCGATCGCATTGAACGAAGGGGATAAGGTACGTGATCGCATAGGAGGTCATGCGATCGCATAGAACAGAAAATGGACCTGATGAATTAACCCTACGCGATCGCAGGAAGGGGCATGCGATCGCAGAGTGCAATTTACCTGAACACCAGTAACAACAGTTTTCTGCAATTTTCTTAAGTTCAAACACCCCCGAAAACACTCTCGAGCCCACAGGGCTCCCAATCAACCACACACCCTAACTCAACAACATCCTACGAACTTATCTGTGCGATCAAATTGCCAAAATAACGTCAAAATCAATGAATCAAACCTCAAAATCATCCTTTTCATTTCAAACTTCTTAAATTTCTAACTTTAGATAATTAGGTCCGAAGCACGTCAAACGACGTCCGATTTCGACCAAACTTCACAGGAAGCGCTTAACACATATTTAAGATCTGTACCGGGCATCGAAAAAAAATACGAGCCCGATACCATAGTCTTTTAATCAATTTTTATTTCCATTTTTCTTAATAATTTCAGAAAAACAATTTAACAGAAAAATTCTTTTACTCGGGTTCTAGACCTCGGATTTTGACTCCGGGCACATGCTCGAGTCCCATATTTTTCTATGGACCCTCCGGGACCGTCACATCACGGGTCCGTGTCCGGGTCCGTTTACCCAAAACGTTGACCAAAGTCAACTATAATCATATTAATATCAAAATTCTTCAAAATTTTCACAGAATTCACATATTTCAACATAAAAGCTTTCTAGCTACGCGTCCGGACTGCGCATGCAAATCGAGAAAAGTAAAAGTGAGATTTTCAATGCCTCCGAAGCACGGAACAAATGAGGAAACAGGTGATGACCCCTTGGGTCGTCACATCCTCCACCTCTAAAATAACTGTTCGTCCTCGAACGGACAAAAAAAAGAAGTACCCGAGTCAGAAAAATAGATAAGGATAGCGGCACCGCATATCAGACTCGGACTCCCAGGTCGATGCCTTAGGAGGCTGACCTCTCCACTGGACACGCACTGAAGGAAAACTCTCCGACCTCAACTGTAGAACCTGCCGGTCTAGGATAGCTACCGGCTCCTCCTCGTAAGACAGATACTTGTCCAATTGGATAGTGCTGAAATCTAACACGTGGGTAGGATCGTCGAGATACCTCCGTAGCATAGACACATGAAACACTGGATGCACGCTAACAAGCTAGGTGGCAAGTTAAGTCTGTAATCCACCTCTCTCACACGATCAAGGATCTCAAATGGGCCAATGAACCTAGGGCTAAGCTTGCCCTTCTTTCCGAATCTCATCACACCCTTCATAGGCGATACACGGAGCAATACTTGCTCACCAACCATGAAAGCTACATCTCGAACCTTGCGATCCGCATAACTCTTTTGCCGCGACTGAGCCGAACGAAGCCTGTCCTGAATGATCTTGACCTTATCCAAGGCCTCCTGGACTAAATCTGTACCCAATAACCGAGCCTCTCCCGGCTCAAACCATCCGACTGAGACCGACATCAACTACCATACAACGCCTCATATGGAGCCATCTGAATGCTGGACTGGTAGCTGTTGTTGTAGGAGAACTCTGCTAAAGGCAAAAATTGGTCCCAAGAGCCTCCAAAATCAATGACACAGGCTCGGAGCATATCCTCCAATATTTGAATAGTCCTCTCGGACTGGCCGTCCGTCTGAGGATGGAACGCTGTGCTCAACTGAACCTGGGTGCCCAACTCCTGCTGTACTACTCTCCAGAAGCGCGAGGTAAACTGCGTACCCTGGTCCGAAATGATAGATTCCGGCACCCCATGAAGGCGAACAATCTCTCGGATGTAGATCTCACCTAACCTCTCTGATGAATAAGTGGCTGTAACAGGAATGAAATGACTTGGTTAGCCTATCAACAATGACCCAAATAGCATCAAACTTCTTCAGAGTCATCAGAAGTCCGGTAACAAAATCCATGGTAATCCTCTCCCACCTCCACTCAGGAAGCTCAATCTTCTGAAACAAACCACCAGGCCTCTGATGCTCATACTTGACCTACTGACAGTTCAAACACCGAGCCATATATGCAAAAATATCTTTTTTCATCCTACTACACCAATAATGTTGCCGCAAGTCCTGATACATCTTCGCGGCGCCCGGGTGAATAGAATACAGCGAACTATGGGCCTCCGCTAAGATCAACTCTCGAATCCCATCGACATTGGGCACACATACTCGCCCCTGCAACCTCAAAACACCATCATTATCTACAGTCACCTTCGTGGAACCTCCACACTGTACCGTATCCCTCAGGATACACAAATGAGGATCATCAAACTGCCGATCACGGATATGCTCCAATAATGAAGAACGAGCGACCGTGCAAGCTAACACTCTACTAGGCTCAGAAATGTCCAACCTCACAAACCGATTGGCCAAGGCCTGAATATCCAAGGCAAGTAGTCTCTGGCTGACCGGAACATAAGCAAGACTACCCATGCTGGCGGACTTCCTACTCAATGCATCGGCCACCACATTGGCTCTCCCCGGGTGGTACAAAATAGTAACATCATAATCTTTCAACAACTCCAACCACCTCCTCTGCCTCAAATTCAACTCCTTTTGCTTGAACAAGTACTGAAGGCTCTTGTGATCCGTGTACACCTCACACGTCACACCATATAGATAATGCCTCCAAATATTCAAAGCATGAACAATGGCTGCCAACTCTAGATCGTGGACTGGATAATTCTTCTCGTAGATCTTCAATTGCCTTGAAGCATAAGCAATGACTCTGCCATCCGGCATCAATACCGCACCAAGCCCAATACGGGAAGAATCAAAATAAACTGTATAAGGCCTTGAGCCTGAGGGCAAAACCAATATCGGTACCGTAGTCAGAGCTGTCTTGAGCTTCTGAAAGCTCTCCTCACTCTCGTCTAACCACCTGAATTGGGCACCCTTTTGGGTCAACCTGGTTATTGGGGCTGCTATAGATGAAAACCCATCCACAAACCGATGATAATAACCTGCTAACCCCAAGAAACTCCGAATCTCAGTCGCTGATGCTGGTTGAGGCCAGTTCTTGACTGCCTTAATCTTCTTCGGGTCCACCTGAATACCCTCTGCTAATACGACATGACCCAGAAATGCCATCAAACTCAACCAGAACTCGCACTTCGACAACTTAGCATACAACTGACTATCCTTCAGAGTTTGAAGAACCACTCTGAGGTGCTGCTCGTGCTCCTCCTGGCTGCGGGAGTACACCACAATATCATCAATAAAGACTATCATGAACAAATCTAGATAAGGCCTGAATACTCGATTTATCAACTCCATAAATGCTACTGGGGCATTGTTCAATCGAATGACATGACCAAAAACTCATAATGCCCATACCGAGTGCAGAACGCAGTCTTAGGGACATCAGATGCCCTAATCCTCAGCTGGTGGTAGCCAGATCTCAAGTCTATCTTTGAAAACAATTCTCACCCTGAAGCTAGTCAAATAAATCATCAATCCTCGGTAGTGGATACTTGTTATTTATCGTCACCTTGTTCAATTACCGGTAATCAATGCACATCTCATCGATTCATCCTTTTTCTTCACAAATAACACTGGCGCACCCCAAGGAGAAACACTAGGCCTGATAAAACCCTTCTCTAGTAAATCTTGCAACTGATCCTTTAACTCCTTCAACTTTGGCAGGGCCATGCGATACGGCAAAATAGAAATGGGTTGCGTGCCTGGGCCAGATCTATACAGAAATCAATATCCCTGTCGGGCGGCATACCCGGCAGGTCTAAAGGAAAAACCTCGGGGAACTCCCGAACAATAGGAATAGAGTCAATAGAAGGAACCTCTGTGCTGGAATCGCGAACATACGCTAGATAAGCTAAATACCCCTTCTCGACCATGCGTCGAGCCTTTACATATGAAATAACACTGCTGGTGGCATGTCCTGGGGTCCCTCTCCACTCCAATCGGGGAAAATCTGGAAAAGCCAAGGTCACGATCTTGGCATGACAATCCAAGATAGCATGATACGGGGACAACCAATCCATCCCTAATATGACGTCGAAATCCACCATGTCTAAGAGCAATAAATCAACATGGGTCTCAAGACCCTCAAACACTTCCACACAGGAACGATGCACTCGGTCAACCACTATAGAATCACCCACTGGTGTAGATACATAAACAGGGAAACCCAAAGCATCACTAGGTATAGCAAGGTAAGGTGCAAAATAGGACGACACATACGAATACATAGACCCAGGGTCAAATAGCACTGAAACATCTCTATCACAGACCAGAATAGTACCTGTAATAACAGCATCTGAAGACTCAGCCTCTGACCTGGCTAGCAAAGCATAACACCGGGGCTGGGCCCCACCTCCCTGAACCATGTCTTTAGGACGATCGACTACTGGCTGACCTCTACCTCTGCCAGTCGGAGCTCCACCTTTACGGTCTCTACCTCCACCTCTATGATCCCTACCCCCGCCTCTAACTGGCTGGGCGATCTGTGGATCACCTGATGCCTGAATTATGGGGCGAGGACCCTGCTTCTGAGAGCTCACCGAGGCTCGAGGGCAAAACCTGACAATGTGACCGGGGTCACCACAACTATAACAAGCCTTCGACTGCTGCGACTACTGGCCCTGTCGACCTGAATGTCCTCCCCAGAAGCTCTGAAGTGGAGGTGCACTGATGGGATGCTGATCAGAATAATACTGCTGAGAACCACCACCGCCTGGATTACCATGAGAAACTTGGAGCACTGACTGAAAGGGCCTCGATGAATAACCTCTACCATATGAATCCCTGCCTCCAAATGAGGTACCACTGAATCTACCAGAATGACGAGGTCTCTTATCCGACACATGACCACCTCCTCATGCAAGGGCCATCTCAACTCGGTGGGCCGCATTGGCCGCCTCCTGAAAGGAACTCTCACTACCAGCTCCCATATCCATCTGGAGATGAATTAGCTGAATCAATCCATCAATAAATCTTCGAACCCTCTCTCGCTCTGTGGGGAGTATCACAATAGCATGGCTTGCCAAGTCAATAAATCGAGTCTCATACTGTGTAACTTTCATGGAGCCCTGCTGGAGGTGCTCAAACTGCCTGCGAAGTGCCTCCCGCTGAGTAACTAGGAGAAACTTCTCCAAAAATAACTCTGCAAACTGATCACATGTCAATGCTAGAGACCTTGCTGGTCTAGATAGGCAATAATCCCTCCACCAAGTCTTGGCGGATCCTGCAAGCCGGAAGGTGGCAAAATCGACCCCATTGGTCTCCACTATACCCATGGTCCTAAGGATCTCATGACAGCTAAATAAGAAATCCCGTGGATCCTCTGATGAAGCACCGCTGAAGGTGGTGGTGAAGAGCTTGGAGAAACGATCAAGTCTCCACAAAGCATCCGAAGACATAGCCGCTCCATCGCTGGCCTGGGCTGCAATACCTGGCTGAGCTGCCACAACTGGCTGAACCACTGGGACATGAGTCTGGGGAGCTACCTGCTCTGGAGTACGTGTAGCAGGAGTCTGAACCCCTCCTCCAGCCTGAGAAGTGGCTGGTGCTACTGCAGCAAACCTGCTCTAGTGACCCTCTCCATAAAGCCTGCCAATCTGACTAGTGCGTCCTGGAGATCTGGGGTGACCATGACCCCTCTTGGGACCTGAGCTGGGCCCACCAGAGCTGCTGGGGCTGGAATCTCCTCATCATATCAATATGAGGTCCACCTCTAGGATTGCTGCCCGGGGCTAAGATCTGCCCCTGCCTCGGCCTCTGCCCCTCGCAGGAGCTGCTGTTGGGGGCTCGGGCTGCTGCGCGGTAGAAGAGAAAGCACATGTTCTTGCCATCTGCAAAAGAACAGAGTAGAAAGATAATCAGTATTTGAGAAACAGAATCGCACGACAAGAAAGAACAAAAGTGAAACTTTTCCTAACTCCGTAGCCTCTGGGGGATAAATACAGATGTCTCCGTACCGATCCCTC
>MU687228.1:75479-140220 GCA_026770625.1 Nicotiana glauca
ATATATATATATATATATATATATATATATATATATGCAATAAAAGGAAAGAATACCGAAATTAAACAGTTAAAAAGGGAGGGAATCATGCTATAGGGGAGTACAATCCGGATATAAAGTCAACAACTTAAGTAAGAAACAGGGAAATAACAATAATTAACAAAAGCAGAAAAATCAACGGTTGCACGGCATCAACCTTCGTGCGTTTACTCTCATTCTCACCAAAGCAATCAAATAAAATGCACGGTATCACCCTTCGTGCTTTCCCTCACATAACTCTCATTTCATGGCACAGAATGATCCTTCGTGCAATTATCATCAAATCAGAGCACGGAATGTCCCTTCGTGCATAAATAATAAAAATATTCCACGGAATGACCCTTCGTGCAAATATAATCAAAACATGGCACGGAATGACCCTTCGTGCCAATATAATCAAAACATGGCACGGAATGACCCTTCGTGCATTATCACTCTTCCTCACCCAAACAACAATATAAACCAAACGGGCGAAGGAATAAGCAAATAATAAGAAATGTCTCGGCAAGGAAAAATACAATTAAATAGCTAAATCCTGGCAAGGGAGCAATAACAACAACTTTCACATCCCGGCAAGGGAGATAATCAATATACTCAAACCATCCCGGCAAGGAATTAATCACATCTTCTTCCATTTCTTTCATTTCTTACTCAATAGTATTTTTATCGTTCGAGCCAACGCACCAAGGAATTTACAATTCACAATTAATCCTCATACTCTTCACATTATGTAGAAATCATTAATTTAGCCTGGAAGAGTCCCAAAATATACCAAAATAGGCACAAACAAAGACCCACGGTCATGCTAGACACCGGTGTATAGATACTCGTCACCATTCCTATACACCGTACTCGATCATTTAGCAATTAGCAATTAATAACACTCTAATCCTATTCCATCAAGCCAAAGTTAGATCAAACACTTACCTCGGTCCAAAGAATAGCAATCAACTCTCCAATACCGCCTTTCCTCTACAATCCGACTCCGAAACAATGGTATCTAGGCATAATTAATTCAATAATATCAATTAGGGCTCAACAACATAATCCCATAGCCTAGAAATGAGTTTTCTAGCATTCTTCCAAAAATACCAAAATTCGACACCGGGCCCACATGGTCCAAACACGAGGCTCGGACCAAAACTAGTCACCCATAACCCCACGAGTTCGAATATATAATTTGTTTTAAGATTCGACCCCAAATTGAGGTTGAATCACCCAAAATTCTCAAAATACTAACTCTACCCAAAACCCTTAATTTCTACTTTGATTTCATGATTTAGGTCTAGGAATTTGATAATTAATGAAAGAAAAGTGAAGGAAATGAGTGGGGAATTACTTAACCAAGTGGTCTTGAAAAATGGGAGCTTCAATGGCTTCCTAAAGCTTGGGGAAGAAGGGAGTTCGTTAGAAAAATGTCTAAGTCCCGAAACTATTCTGTTTTGAACACTTAAAAGAAATCACTGGGCGTATTTACTCTATACGATCGCAGAAGGAGGCTTGCGATCGCATAGGGGAAGGGAAGTTGACCATTGCGATTGCAAAAGTGGTCGTGCGAACGCATAGAAGAAAAAGGGGTTGTGCATACCGGGGTTGATTTAATGAAACGCGATCGCGGAAGCTTAATGCGATCGCATTGAATGAAGGGGCTAAGGTACGCGATCGCATAGAACAGAAAATAGACCTGATCAATTAAACTTATGCGATCGCAGGAAGGGGCATGTGATCGCAGAGTGCAATTTACCTGAACACCAGTAACAACAGTTTTCTGCATTTTCTTAAGTTCAAACACCCAAAAACACCCCCGAAAACACTCCCGAGACCTCGGGGCTCCCAACTAACCACACACCCTAACTCAACAACATCCTACAAACTTATCCGTGCGATCAAATCACCAAAATTACATCAAAATTAATGAATCAAATCTCAAAATCATCCTTTTCATTTCAAACTTCTTAAACTTCTAACTTTAGATAATTAGGTCCGAAACACGTCAAACGACGTCCGATTTCGACAAAACTTCACAGGAAGTGCTTAACACATATTTAAGACTTGTACCAGGCATTGGAACCAAAATACGAGCCTGATACCATAGTCTTTTAATCAATTTTCATTTCTATTTTCCTTAATAATTTCAGAAAAATAATTTAATAGAAAAATTCTTTTACTCGGGTTCTAGACCTCGGATTTCGACTTCGGCCACATGCCCGAGTCCCATATTTTTCTACAGACCCTCCAGGACTGTCACATCATGGGTCCGAGTCCGTTTACCCAAAACGTTGACCAAAGTCAACTTTAATCATATTAATATCAAAATTCTTCAAATTTTTCATAGAATTCACATATTTCAACATAAAAGCTTTCCGCTACGCACCCGAACTCCACACGCAAATCGAGGCAAGTAAAAGTAAGGTTTTCAAGGCCTCGAAAGCACGGAACGAATGAGGAACAGGTGATGACCCCTTGGGTCGTCACAACGGAATTAAAATGTTATCTTTTTTGACAAAAATAACATTAATAAGTATAAAAAAAGTTAACATTATATATATAGCGGTTTAAAACCGCGCTATATATGTATAGCGCATAAATTAACTGCATTATATATATAACGAATGAAATCACTATTTTACATATGAAACCAATGGTTATCCCAATGGTTGAAAGGTAATTATGAAGATGGTTTTGTCCTTGAGGTACAAGGTTCGAATCCCTACACCAACATTCTTATATTTTCCTATTTCTTTTTCGTTATTTGGTTTAAGTGTTTAGATATAAATACTTTAATAGAGAAGCCTTTTATTATTTCTTTAAAAAATTAATCAATACTTTTTATAGTTGTTATTTTTTGTTATATGTAAAACAGAAAATTATTTTACTTCGTTCCCAGTTTGATTCCAATAGGTGGGGTCTGGGGAGGGTAGTATGTACGCAGACCTTATCCCTACCTAATGCAGGTAGAGAGGTTATTTTCAATAGATCCTCGACTCAGGAAGGACAAGAAGAAGAAGTGGAAAGTAAGGAAGGAAGAAGGGGGGNGAAGGGACATCCATGCTACTAAGACTATAGGTGAACAACTATAAACTACCTACTAACCTTCGACCTTAATCCTCGACCTGCACACCCTCCTATCAAGGGTCATGTCCTCAGTGAGCTGAAGCAGCGCCATATCGTGTCTAATCACCTCTCCCCAGTACTTCTTAGGCCTACCTCGACCTCTTCTCAAACTCTTCATAGCCAACCTCTCACACCTCCTCACAGGAGCATCAATGCTTCTTCTCTTAACATGTCCGAACCATCTCAGCCTCGACTCCCGCATCTTGTCCTGCACAGAGGCTACTCCCACTCTGTCCTGTATAGCTTCATTCTTAATCCTATCTTTCCTGGTACCCCCACACATCCATCTCAACATCCCCATCTCTGCTCCTCTCATCTTCTGTAGATGGAAGTTCTTGACTAGCCAACACTCAGCCCCATACGGCATAGCCGGTCGAACCACCGCTCGATAAAACTTACCCTTAAGTCTTAGCAGCATATTCCTATCACACAAAACACTGAAAGCGAGCCTCCACTTCATCCATCCCCCTCCAATGCGATGTATGACATCTTCATCAATCTTCCCATTACCTTGGATAATAGACCTGAGATACTTAAAACTTGCTCTCTTGGGGATAACTTGAGCATCAAGCTTAACCTCTATATGTGCATCATGGGTCCTGTCACTGAATTTGCACTCCAAGTATTCTGTCTTAGTTCTATTCAGTTTGAAACCTTTAGACTCCAAGGTCTATCTCCAAACCTCTAACCTCGCGTTAACTCCGCTATGCGTCTCATTAATCAACACTATATCATCGGCAAATAGCCTGCACCAAGGCACCTACCCTTGGATGTGTCACGACAGTACATCCATTGCCAAGGAAAATAAAAATAGGCTAAGAGTCGATCCCTGGTGCAACCCCATCACCACAGGGAAATGCTCCGAGTCACCCCCCACAGTCCTCACCCGAGTCTTAGCATCATCATACGTGTCCTTAATCACCCTAATGTACACTACCGGAATGCTAGTAACCTCCAAACACCTCCATAGGACTCCCCTCAGTACTTTATCGTATGCTTTCTCAAGGTCAATAAACACCATATGCAAATCCTTCTTTCTCTCCCTGTACTACTCCATTAATCTCCTTACCAGATGAATCGCTTCCGTAGTCGAATGCCCCGGCATGAATCCAAACTGATTCTTGGAAATAGACCCGCATCTCCTCACCCTGGCCTCCACCACCCTCTCCCAAACCTTCATAGTGTGACTCAACAACTTGATAGCCCTATAATTGTTACAATTTCTGATATCACCCTTGTTCTTGTAAAACGGAACCATCGTACTCCACCTCCATTCTTCGGGCATCTTCTTTGTCTTAAAAATAACAATTAATAGCCCAGTGAGCCACTCCAAACCTGCTTGCCCCGCGCTTTTCTAGAATTCCATCAAAATTTCATCTGGCCCCGTCGCTCTACCCCTGCAATCTTACGCATCGCCCCTTCCATCTCTTCTACTGTAATCTGTCTACAATACCCAAAATCCTGCCGACTCTCGGAGTGCTTCAACTCTCCCAGCACAATGTGTCTATCCCCCTCCTCATTCAATAATTTATGGAAGTATGACTATCATCTTCTCCTAATAAGTGCCTCGTCTATCAAAACTTTGCCATCCTCGTCCTTGATGCACTTGACTTGGTCTAAGTCGCGAGCTTTCCTCTCCCTCACCTTGGCCAATCGGTACAACCTCTTATCCCCACATTTGTGCTTGATCTCCTTATACAACCGAGCAAACGCCGCATTTTTAGCCATCGTAATCGCTAACTTCGTCTCTTTCTTTATCTTTCTGTAACACTCTCGATAAGTTCTTTCTTCCTCCTCGTTTGTACTCTCTACTAACTTCAAATAAGCAGCTTTCTTAGCTTCCACCTTACCTTGAATCTATCCATTCCACCACCAGTCCCCTTTATGACCCCCACGAGAACCCTTCGTGACCCCTAAGACCTCTCTAGCAGCTACCCTAATGCAATTCGCAGTCGTAAACCACATACTAGATGCGTCCCCTCTACTCATCCAGGGCCTCATAGCCAACAACTTCTCCCCTAACTCTTGAGATTTTTCCTTGGTCAAGTTACCCCACGTGATCTTAGGTTGCCTGCACCCCGCCCTCTTCCTCCTACTCCTCTTGATCTCCAGGTCCATAACTAGGAGCCTATGAAGAGTCGTGAGGTGCTCGCTGGGATGATCTTGCAGTCTGTGCACATACCTTTATCGCATTTCCTGCAGAGAAGATAATCAATCTGGGTCTTGCCTATTGAATTCCGAAAAGTGACCAGGTGCTCTTCCCTCTTCGGAAAACTCGGGTTAGCTATAACCAAGTCAAAAGCTCTAACAAAATCAAAAAGAGAATTACCTCCCTCATTTCTATTCCCAAAACCGTACCCGCCATGTACATCATTATAACCCCTAGCACTAGCCCCAATATGACCATAGAAATCACCGCCAATGAAAAGAATACAATCCAAAAAATAGAAAAATATCTGGACGTCTATATTATATTAAAAGGAGAATAGTGAAGCATGTGGTTAAGTCAAGTAGCAAGCTAAAAAGAAGCCACTTGGTTAATTTTAATACAATAATAGAAATTTAAATTATAAATAGAAATATAATTAATGAAAATAATTTAATAAATCTTAGACAAATCTAATCTATATATCTACATTTAATTTATATTTATGTGTATATTTGTAGCTATATCTATATATGAAATAGAATATTCATATAATATTATTCCTTTTATAGAAATAATTAGGTATTTACAATTTAAATATTATCATATAAGGGGTAATATTATATGCCAAGCAATATTCTTGATTTTTATCATATTGATATATAAAAATTCTTAAATAGAAAATAAATTTTATATTTTGAATCTAGAGTTAATCATACTTATTTGTAATTATCATTTAGTAGGCATTTAAACATTAGCAATACCGTAATTATAGGGCAAGATAAAATTAGACTATTTGATTAGTCAAGTCAAGTGGCAAGATAAAAAAATTATTTGAGTATTTAAAATATTTTAGACTATTCAAAATAAAAAATTGCAAACCTTTTTAGCTTGCTACTTGGCTTAACCACATGCTTCGCCATTCTCCTTTTAATATAATATAGATGTCCAGATAGTTTTCTATTTTTTGGATTATATTCTTTTCTTATCTATTGAATAATATATATTTGCTAACTAAATTTAGAAAGAAAGATATCAAAAAATAAAATAATTCAACCAATAGATTAAGCTATATATATGAAAATTTTAACTATAAAATAAAACTTATAATTCTAATTTAAAAATAAAAGGGAAAAATTAATTTTGTTTTACGTATAACGGAAAATAATAACTATTAAAAGTATTGGTTGATTTTTTAAAGAAATAATAAAAGACTTCCCTATTAAAGTATTTATATCTAAACACTTAAATCAAATAATGAAAATAAACAAATAATGAAAAAGGAATAGGAAAATACAAGAATGTTGGTGTAGGGGTTCGAACCTTGTTTTCGCAAGGGCAAAACCATCTTCATAACTACCCTTCAAGCATTGGGCCGCCCAGTGATTTCATGTATAACGCAATAATTTCTTGCGTTATATATAATATAGTTAATTCATGCGCTATACATATACAACGCGATTTTAAACCACGCTATATACAGAATGATAATTTTTTTTTTATACTTATTATATTACTTTTGTCCAAATAAACAACATTTTAGTTCCGGACTCAAGTAAATTGCATGCATCACCCAAGGCCCATTGAAGCTATATACTACTGAAAAATGTAAACTTTCCCACTACCATTTTCATAGGAAATCGGCCGAAAATCATTTCTTTCCAACGGATTTTCGACAGAAATGAAGTGGTCGGAATATTGATGGTCGTAAAATATTAGAAATTTGCGACCAAAACATTCGCAGAAGAAAAAATTGGGTGATCGGATAAATTCAAGTTTTGTGCCCAATTTTGTGGGCTAGTTTACGACCGAATTTGTCGAATATTTAAAAGTAATATTTTTTGGCAGTTTTTGATCGATTTGGTAGGTACATTTAATAATTTATTTAAATTAAATTCAGTATTTTCGAGCAGATCAGTCGAAAATATTAAAATTAATTTAATAAATAATTAAATTTTTCACATATTTAAAAAATTCTCATATCTAAGCAATTACTTTATCACATTATATCTCAAGAGAATGTGTCTACCCTTTCCATTGAAAGATTTATTTTCTTACAATAGCTATTGCGCCTTGGCAATCACAATTCATCGACGCAGATGTTGTCAATATAATTCCTAGTGGAATACTGGCCAAGAGGTTGCTTAATCAGCCACATTGTCAGGCAATTTGAATACCACAACTCCCCATCAAAAGGTGGTCACATAATCACTAGTGAGTTCTTTCTCATTTGAACGAGAGATTCAGTATCATAATTGTATCTTCCTAATACGGTGAAAAATCTACGTACAGAATACTAACTCATACTACTTCTTAAGGTATAAAATCGCCTCAAATATGAAAAGAAACTTGACTTCTATACAAGTGCCTTTTGAAATATTCAACACATATTAGAATTCTCTTTTGGTATCTTGACGAGCGCAAAACACAACACAAAATTATTGCTCGCTAGTCAAAGATAGTATATTTTAATTATCGTCTTCACAGGGATTGAACTTAAATAATGTTCAAATAATTTAGTTTATTACTATCAAAGAAAATGAACACTTGATTTGTTGACTATTACTGTGATTAACAACTAAAAATTAAGAAATTAACAATTGATTACAAAGGACAGCAGATGAGCAAAGAAGAAATATCAATGAGAGAAATAAGGGTAATTGACTAGACAAGTACAAGATAACCGATCCGGGATCTAATTCTTGAGTTAGTTAACTCTATAACGTTGTTGATTCTCACGAATTCAACCGATAATCAAATTACACTTGAAGTTAATGTTTCTCTTCCAATTAAACATTAATTTCAGTAACTAATCCAATTGAAGCACAGAAACTAATTGCAACAATAAAATGATAGTTATGATCTAAAGGGAAACTTCTCACGAATATTTTTCTATTTTCTAGTTTGATTAATATTCAAGAGGCTCTTTCGATTTTCTATTTGAATCACGAATTTAAACTAGAGCATAAGATGTAAAGTAATTCAATATCAAGCTCCTCTTTCAATTAAGCAAAAATAAAAAATAGCTCCACACTATGAATTAAAACTCCATCAAATAACTCAAATAATTATCAAGCATCAAATCCCTAATCAAGTTATCAAAGCATCATATGTGTCAATACCCTAATAGAAATTACTCCATACCAATAAAAAGTCATCTCAATAAGGTTTAATAATAACTAAAACATCAATGCTAATGCTAATGAATCTATATGAACTCCCGTATTGCATCGATTATTGGTTGGAATCTTGATGAACTCTTGAGTCTTCTTGCCTTTGTTGGTTCTCCAATTTTTCATAGGTCAAAAGTCCTCTGAAAATTGATTTTTTTTTTGTATTTGTATCATGTAGAAATAAGCCCGGATGAAACTACCCTTTCCTAGCCGAAACAAAAAGTTACTCTGACAAACTTGTACAGACGTGTCGTGCCCGGTGCCGCGCCATGCGGCGCACTTGTGAGGGAATTCTGAGAGCATGCAAAACTCTATCAGACATAGTCTACACTGCCGCGTCGCGCCTCACGGCGCCCCATGCGGTACGGCTATATCTTTTTCTCAGAGTAAATTGTTTCATCCACTTTTTTACATCCAGACTTGGTCCTCGACTCCTGGACTGATCCCAGCTTAATTTCTTAGGCTTCTACTTAGACTTCAAAGCTCCAAGTTGTTCGATCTAGCTCCAAATTATCTTTATAGCCCGGGATCATTTTCTGCAATGCATAAAATACATAATAAATGTAATTCACTGTCATTTAAGCTCAAACACACAGTAAAATAGAGTAATTAAAGTACAATACTACGCTAAAATACGGGTTTCTAGACTACCATCAACACCTCACACTTAAATTATTGCTCATCCTCGAGCAATCAAAGTACACTTCACACAGGGACGACCTTTTTATCAAACAACTTCTCTAACACATCACGTTAAGAATATTTAAAATGGACTAAGCACCATATCATAACATCCTAACCTCAAGACTCGACTCAAAAGCACCATGCATTTTTCACAACATGCTCAGTTACTCTAGCATAGAGGTCAAAAACATTACCTTATATTCACAAATCACGTGCCCTCACACAAACAATAGAGAGTAGCACGCAATAAAATTCAAGAACAAATAGGAACTCAGGATATCAAAAATTCACTCACTCTCAGAAATAAAATTCATGCGCCACAGAGAATGTACCATAGGTTTTACCGTAATGTAATACTATACTAATTGAGTTCATTCAGTTAATGATCAAGTAGGACTTTATTTGGGTCGTAATGCGAGCTGCGGGACGGGTAGGATATATATGAATATAGTGACCATACCTCACTGAGCACTTTAATACATATATATTAAGAATTCAAACCCCAAACTTGTGTTAAACCAAGCCCCAACCTTCACATCATATTAACACCAAGCTCCCAATTTTTTTAAGCACAGACAAACCAAGAGTTACCATTAGCAGGGAATAATTTTCCTTATAATATATACAAACACTAACATTTTTATTCGTTTCCTAGATTCTCATTTTCTCCTATCTTTTTTTCTTCAATTCCCTACAAGAGGCTCTCACAATTTATTTCAAACAGTGTACCTTTCTCCTTTTCTATCGTTCGACTAAAAACTCAACCATACCTCCACTTAACTTTTAACAAGCTCATAACTATATCAAGTGCTCAAGAGAGGTAAATGGTTCAAATAGATAATCAACTCAAACAAAGGGTCCAAACATGTAGTATGGATGCCAAAGAAAATAGGATTACAGGCTCAAAAGGGCTAACTAGGATACACAATAATTAAGTGGGTCACAAATATATAATTGGCTTACACAAAAATGCCTATATCACTTCCTAGACCGAACAAGTCTAATATTTTGTTTTGCAAACACACAGGGCAAGTTTTAGATATTAATGACGTGCATAGAATATCAACAAAACCTCACACATACATTGGCATATAACTCACTTAGGATCGGATCTATCCTAGCTCTCTAGTCAAAGAAATTAAGCAAAGTCACAATCAATCAATTTAAGGCACTTATCTAAGAGTTAAGAACTGAGCTTAAACGTCACAACTAATGCATTCACCACTCTCAAGGCATATTCAGTCAAGGAAAAATTGCTTCAAATTAGCACTGTGACTCGAGATTCTTTATTCCTATAAAACAAACAAAAAAATCAACTAATCTCGTTCAAGTAAAAGCCTTGAAAAAGCACCGCGTCACAAAGAAAAACTAAGAAGGAATTGTTACAATAACTAAGAAAGTAAAGTATAATAAAATAAAAATAACTGTAATATTTTTTTGGATTTTCATTTTTTTTGATTTTTTTTGTATTTTTCTCGTTCGACTTCAAATCCCTCAAGAAACCAGTCGACGAAATCCATTGTCAGAAAGGGTCGAAACTAAGTAATTAATTACTAATTAATACGGGCCAATAAAATCTTGAGTTATAATTTACAGACCATATTGTCAAAGAAATCAAGAAACAAATCAAACAAAACCAACTGAAAAATAGAAATCAAATACAATTACAACCAGCATCCTACCACACGCTTAAGAAATTGCATTGTCCCTAATGCAAAACGGTAAAAGAAGAGTGAAAAGGTAACTCCCTGAGGTCGGTGGCCTACTTTTCATCAACAACTCAAAGGTGCATAGGTACTCCTCATCATCGGAGTGAACATAGTTTACATCCTCATGCGGTGGCATCTAGGCTCCAATTTTCAGGCCCAACCACTATTGACTAACTGCGCAGAGCGCATGGTCCTCCTACAGCTCTGCCAAGTCACTCTTTCGCGTGAAGGTGTATTTCAACAAATAGTTGCTCAAGTGTCTCCTAAAAACAAAGAAATCTCCGATCAAAAGGAACAACAAAAACGGGAGGGGGGTCTGTCACAACGGTGATAACAAACAACAACAACGGGAGGGGGATCTGTCACAACAGTGATATCAAATGGCTTAATAAGTCGCAAAACATGAATCGTCCGATCATAATGGTCCTCCTCCTCCACATGGTGAATCCGTAGAAGCTGAATGATCATGCTCGGGAAATAACGGAGGGCCCCAAATGGTCGTACCCAAGCCAAGTGCTCAAGCATAATCTTACCAATATTGAACTTCATCCGAGTCAAGATAGCATAAATGAGACACACCTTAAACCGGGAGACGTCAGTGTCGTTCTGGGTAGGCATGATCTTTGCATTAATCAACCGGATAATGACTCTATCGAGACATTGGAAATTGCATTTTTTCATGTCTTTGTGGAAATCATTAGCATCTCTTGTCCATATGTCAAGAGAACCCCCACCACACAACTGATGTCTAATATCAGGATAGGGAGCTGACACAGCAACTTCACGGAACAACTTATGAAAGTACTCTATGAACCCCATGGTTTGATTTATTACCCATGGGAAAAAGAAAATCATCTTTCCCCTCACCTCCACTTCATATATCACATCTAAACTGGCCTTAGGTTGCCAGTTAGCATAGAATTCCTTGACCATGTTCACATTCATCGATTTACTGGGATGGAACAAGCTTTCAAAACCTAGGTATCTTATAATTTTTTTAAATCACCGAGTACTTCCTAACTAGCTTACCATCATCAATACCAACTTCCCGGTCAGGACTCACCACCGAAACAAAGGTCACTACCACATACTAGCTTGAGTTGGCACAACCCGAATGCCATACAGCCTGGTACTACATCCGCATCTGGACCAATGCGCTCCTCTTCCTCCTCCACTAGGGCTGGGGAGGTGCCCGCCTACCTTCTCGATGGCTACTAGAGGCAGCCTCGGAGGAACTTATGTTAGAACATTTTCTAGGACGGTGAGACATTGTACATGCACAAGACAAACAACATTAGCCACGACAGTTAAAACAAAAACAATTCCAAATGGGGTAACAACCCGTTACATATTATTGGCACGTTCACAAGTACAATATATATTGGGGACTTAGATTACCCTATTGAAAGTACTCCATAACAATCAACAACCCACCTAACTACCAACGTAATATTATAACAACATAACCACAAACTATACAAGTGTAAAATACAAAATTCAGAAGCTAAACTAATAACTAAGAAAAGAAAAATTAAGAAGTTATACTAATTTACCACTAACAAAGTAAAGGTGTTACATACAACACTACACAAGTACATAACATGAATTGGACATCCCAATTAGCACCTAGCAACACATTATCATGGGGTGGTCAATCGATTAGCACTCAGGTTTAATACGTTAAAGTTTCATAACATAATAATACGACCTTCCACCCCACACTAATCATGTAGAAATACATCCCACAACACACTTTTCTTCTAAATTAGCAACACTACACAATTTTATATCACTAAGGCATTTCAACAAACACATTGTGGGCAAAACTTTACCATCTTATTTTAATTCAAATTAGTTAGAACCACCGTACAACCATATCAACACACCACCCAACACAATGACCACATCACCACATCTTCATAATAGCATAAAGTGCATAATTTTTACACAAAACTTTACCAATTTTCGGCCATATGGGCACCCCCACCAAGCTTCAACACAAAATAATTACAATACCATTAAAAAACACCAAAAATCACCCACAATAATAAGAACAATGAAAATCCCACAAGTTTATGCTTAATTTTCGGCCAAAATAGAAGAAAAATATCTAAAAGATTAGCAAAAATAAACTACCTAAGGTTAGGGAAATTAAACTAAAGTTAACTAAAATACTAAAAGAAAGAGAAGAGATGAGGAACTAACCTTGAAGATGGATGGGAGTTATAGGAGGATTTAAGAGGAATAAATTTGAAGAAGAAGAAGAATGAGGGATTTGGTTTAGAGAGGAGAGAAGTTAGAGATGGGAGAATGAGAGATATGAGAGGGGGGGGGGGGGGAAGGGGACGGGTAAAAGGGGCTGGATGAGCGTTATGTTTTTTTTAAATTTGTTCTGATTGTTTTATCAAATCTTGCCGACAAAAAATATATAGCCACGTCGTGGGGTGCGGTGCCCCATGTGGCACGGCAGTGGAGAAGTTCAAAGAGCTGCTTCTCCGTCAGACTCGACCCTTTGGCCTAGTGCGGCACAATGCGGCGCGCTAGGCCATTTTTCTCAGAGTTCCCGTTTTTTTTTTCATGTTTTAGCCTACGGGTTCTACCCCAACTTTATTATATACTTATTTTGTGTTCAATTTATGCTCTTACATATTCAAGCAATTATCAAAAATTATAAACTCTAATAATCTTACACTACAATAATCTAACTATTTTGCACAAGCAACAAAAATGGTTAGAAATAGTTCTGAGTTATAGTCGTCAGCTTGACTCCGTCACTTAGGCTCATTTGATCACGATGCTAGAAGATTTCTTGTCAAATCCTCCAACAAAGTACGGTTTCAACCTGTGCCCATTCACCTTAAGGATTTCATCCCTTCCTCATCTTGGATCTCAATGGCGCCATACAATGAGACATGTTTCATCACATTTGGGCATGTTCATCTTGACTTGAATTTTTGGGGGAAAACCTAAGTCTACTAATGTATTGTAAGACTCTGTCCACTTCATGAAACTCCTTTGGCTTAATTAGACGATCATGCAGCCTCTTTATATTTTTCTTGAAAATTTGTGCATTTTCATACACAACTAGTCTAAACTCCTCCAAATTCCTTTATCTATGCCTTCCTATGTTCATTTGCAAGACTAAGATCAATATTAAGAATCTTAATTGCCAAATAAGCATTATGTTCTATCTCAACAAGTAGATGACACAATTTTTCATATAATAGTTTGAATGGTGAAGTCCCTATGGTTGTTTTGAACGTAGTTCTATATGCCCATAAAGCTTCATCCAACATTACAGGTCAATCCTTAAGAGAAGAACTAACCATCTTTTCAAGAATTCGTTTAAGTCCACGGTTAGCCAGTTCAACATTCTCACTAGTTTCGGCATGGTACATGGTTCTTATTTTGTATGTAACCCCATACTTAGACAGTAATGCAACAAACTGCTTGTTCACAAAGTGTAACTCATTGTCACTGATAATAACTCGAGGTATCCCAAAGCGGGTAAGATGTTCTTCCGTAATAACTCACATACCACCCGATCATCATTGGTTCCAGTATGGTTTGCTTTGACCGATTTAGAGATGTAGTTAACGGCTACTAGGATATACTCATAAGAATGAGACTATAGGAATGGGCCTATGAAGTCAATGCCCCAAACGTCAAAATATTCACATACCAGAATAGAGTTGAGAGGTATTTTATCCCTCTAGCTAATATTAACTTTGACACTTGTCAAATGCAGCTACATACGCTTATGCGTCTTTGTTCAAGGTAGGCCAATAGAAACTGACTTCCATAACCTTTGCTGCAGTGCAATTTCCATCATAGTATCCTCCAGCTGCTCCATCATGGAAATGAGACAGAATGTTTGTTATCTCTCCAGCAGGCACACATCTTAGAATCACACCATCTATACACAGTTTAAACAAGAAAGGGTCATTCCAAAAATAACTTTTTACCTCACCTTGAAGCTTCCTTCCTTGATCACGAGAGAGGTCATGAGGCAACCATCCACTAGCCTAAAAGTTGGCTATATCAGCATACCAAGGCAGCCTTTCAGAGACTATAAATATGGAGAAAATTTGCTCATTAGGTAACTCTTCCCTTATTTCAATTTTTCCAACCAGAGGTTTCTCAAGTCCGTATAGATAATTTGCGTCTTGATTTTCTGTGCCCCTTCTATCTTTGATCTCCAAGTCAAACTCTTGGGGAAACAGAACCCACTGCATCAGACACGGCTTGGACATTTTCTTACTTAAACGGTATTTAAAGGCTGAGTGATCAGTGTGAACAATCACTTTACTCCCCACCAGATATGATCTATACTTGTCAAAAGTAAAGACCATAACAAATAACTCTTTCTCAATAGTGGCATAGTTGACTGGAGCATCATCCAACGTCTTACTTGCATAGTAAATGGGCCTAAATATCATAATAAGAGCACTCACTAGCTTTTACTTTATCAACTAGAATGCTCTTAAGCACTCCATAGTGAAAACAAACTTCACATATTTCACTAGAAATGCAGTCAACAATGTGGTAATGCTGGAAAGGTTTTTGATGAACCTCCAATAGAACCCAGCATGTCCCAAGAAATTCCTTATGCTTTTCACAGAAGAAGGTGTAGAGAGCCTAGAAATTACATCCACCTTAGCTCTATCAACTTCAATTCCATGTGCAGTCACTTTGTGGTCCAGGACAATTCCCTCTTTTACCATGAAGTGGCACTTCTCCCTGTTAAGAACCAAGTGAGAGTGGCTTCACAATGTTCAAGAACAAGCTCCAGATTCTTCAAGCAACCCTCAAAGTCATCACCAAAGAGGGTGAAATCATCCATGAATACCTTTAGACACTTTCCCGTTCAAATATAAGAATATATACATCATGCACCTTTGAAAAGTGGCAGGTGCATTACACAACCCAAATTGCATCCTCCTGTAAGCAAAAATACCAAACAGGAAAGTGAATGTGGTCTTCTCAACATATTCTGGGGCAATGAGTATCTGATTGTAGCCTGAGTACCTATCAAAGAAACAATAGCATCCATATCCAACCACCTTCTCGAGTATTTGATCAATAAAGGAAAGTGGAAAGTGGTCCTTCCTTGTTGCATCATTCAACCTTCTATAATCAATGCACATTCTTCACCCAGTGACTGTTTTTGTGGGGATCAATTCATTGACTTCATTCTTTACCATTGGCATGCCCCCTACTTAGGTACAACTTGCACTAGACTAATCCATTGGCTATTAGAGATGGGGAAAAATCACTCCCACATCTAGCAACTTGATGATATCCTTGTGCACTATCTCCTCCAAATTTTTTCTCAACTTTCATTCGGGTTGCACCACTGGCTTGCTATTTTCTTCCAACATATTTTTATGTATGCAAATGGCTAGATTGATTCCTTGAATATCAGTTATACTCTATCCAATGTACTTCTTGTACTTTTTCAGCATCTCCACCAGCCTTTTCTCATGTGTACCTATCAAGTAAGCAAACATAATCACAGGAAAATTGTTAGATTCAAGAAAAGAATATTTCAAGTGAGTAGGGAAGAGTTTCAATTCCATACTAGGCTTAGAAGCTTCCCTTTTTAGTTCCTCTTCATCAAGTACTTGGTCCTCAGTTTCAAGAGCTTCAACTTCTTTCTTTATTTCAGGATCTTTTTCCTTCACTGTACTAGACTGAGTAATACGCCTCTCTAGCATATCCCCCTCAAGCTTGTCAAACTTCTATTTTTAATCCAATTCCCAAACAATACCTGGCTTGAAGCATGAGTAGGTAGATGCCTCATCACTGGGGTATTTCATCATCCTCTCCATTTGGAACACCACTTTCTCATTGCCCACTCTTAGCTTAAGTGCCCCTCGTAGATATCAAGGATAACTCTGCATGTACATAAAAATGGCCTCTCTAGAATTAGAGGAACCTCCTTGTTCACCTCCATATCCAACACAATAAAGTCAACGGGGAATACAAACTTTTCCACCCGAACTAGAATATCCTCAATGATTCCCTCAGGTAAAATGATGGTCCAACCAATTATAGGGATGTTGGTATTTCGATCACTCTAATCTCATCTCTCAGTTTACTGAATACATACAAAGACAGTAGATTTATAGACGCAACAGAAACACAAAGGGCCTTATCGAATTTCTCACTCCCCAATGAGCATAATATGGTGAAGCTTCCTAGATCCTCACTTTTTTGAGGAATTTTATTTTGCAATATGGAACTGTAGTGGGCATTCCGCTTGACCACTGTTGTCTCTTTTAATTTTCTCTTACAAGACAAGATTTTCTTCAAGAACTTCGCATAAGTAGGTATCTGAGTGAGTACCTCTATGAAGGGAATGTTCATATAAAGTTGCTTGAGTATCTCCAAGAACCGCCCAAAATATTTATCAAAATTTTCCTGCTTCATCTTTTGAGGGGATAGTAGAGCTGGCATCTCCAAGAACCGGCCAAAATATTTATCACATTTTTCCTGCTTCATCTTTTGAGGGGATGGTAGAGCTGACATATATCTACTTTCTTCATTTGTACCCCCACTAACCTACCATTTCTGCTATTCACTCTTTTTCTCTTTCGGTGTCTCAGTCTGCTTGTTCAGCACCTTAGGTCTAGCTTTCACCACTAGGTCAGCCAATATTTTGCCACTACTCAGAGATACAACTTTAATTGTTTTTTTTGGGTTCTTTTCAGTATCAGAGGGTAGAGTCCGAGGAGCCCTCTCAGATAACAAATTTGTAATTTGTCCCATTTGCCTTTCTAAATTTCGGATAGTCGTTCCCTGAGTTTAAAATTTTTCATCTATTTTGTTGATGAATGCCTTCATGAGATCTTCCATACTAGACTGATTTGAGTATTGTGGATGGTATTGCTTCCTCTGCTGGTTTTGAAAACATGGTGGTCCTTGACCTTGGGGTCTAGGATTATTATGCCATGATTCAAACTCCCTCCACGAAACAACTGGATGTCTTTGACCTATAGTATTATAGTTGTTTCCACTTTAGTAGTTTCCTCTATTATAGTTCCCCATATTGTTGACTATCTCAACTGAAGCTTCACATTCATGTGTAGGGTGTCCCATTCCATAAACGTCACATGAGGATATGTACCTTGGCCAATGTTAATTTTCTCATCTCATTGGCCATAGTATCTAGCTGGTCTTGCATGGTTGTGTTAGAGTCCACCTGGTGAACCCCAACTGATTTTCTTCTATTATTACTCTCAACAGGTCACTGGTTAGCATCCTTAGATAATTCATCAAGGATTAAGAAAACCTCTTCTGGAATTTTCTTCATTAGTGGACCTCCACATGCAGTATTCAGAGTTCGTCGTGAGGAAGGTGTCAGTCCATCCCAAAAATTCTGGAGTTGCATCCAAAAATCAATTCCATCATGCTGACACTGTCTAAATATCTCCTTGATTCTTTCCCAAGCTTTGAAAACCATTTATGTCTCCTTCCGGTAGAAATTATGGATTTCTTTTTCGAATTTTCCTATTTTTGCAGTAGAGAAGTACTTGTCAAAAAACTTTTTGGTCATCTCTTCCCATGTCCTGATCGACCCTGTAGGTAAAAAATGAAGCCAATGCTTCACGGGATCTTTCAATGAAGAGGGGAATGCCCTCAATTATACTGCATCTTTTGTACTCCATTATATTGGAAGGTGTTCAAGATTTCTTCAAAGATTATCAAGTGAGTGTTTGGATCTTCATTCACCTTCCCTCTGAAGATGTAGTTGTTTTGGATGGTTTGAAGCAAGCCTTGATTCAACTCTAAGTTGTTTGCTGCTATGGATGGAAGTCTGACGCTTGATAGTCCTTGACTGTAGACTGATCTGGCATAGTCAACCAATGATCTTCCAGGCCTGGGTGCTGCATTCTTGAACTGGTCTTCAACCAAGGGTCAGTTTAGATTGAATCTTCGACCCCCACCATCTTCGACAGTCTCCTCAGTAACTCTTCGGGTTGCTTTAGCTGCTATCCGTGCAGCTTCTTGTTCTGCTATCTCTCTTGCACCTAAGTCTACGCCATTAATCTCTTTTTTTACCATGTTATCTTGAGTCGAAGTATGACCCAAGAAAATTTTTGTTAACTCTCTTTCTTTTTACAGTTTTTACGGGGTTTTCTCCAACTTTGGTTCATAGGGTATCACTTTCTTTGAAGAATATCCAGTCATACACTAGAGAAATCAACCCTGTATCCTGTGCACAAGTGAGAAAACGTGGATACACTAAATAAAAAATTGGTTCCTGAATTAGTCAAAAAATTATTTTAAATACTATTGATTGCCAATCCCCGGCAACAGCACCAAAATTTCACGAAAGAAAAATGCAACCAAAAATTATTGCTCGCTAGTCAAAAATAGTATAGTTTAATTGTCTTCTCCACAGGGATTGAATGTAAACAATGTTTGAATAATCTTAAGTTTATTACTATCCAGGAAAATGAACACTTGATTTGATGACTATTACTACGATTAACTACTATAAATTAAGAATTGATCACAACAGACTGCAAATGAGCAACGAGGAAATATCAATGAGAGAAGTAAGGATAATTGACTAGATAGATGCAAGATAACTTACTTGGGATCCAGTTCTTGAGTTAGTTCACTCTATAATATGGTTTATTCTCACGAATTCAACCGCTAATCAAATTACACTTGAAGTTAATATTCCTCTTTTGATTAAACATTACTTTCAGTAATTAATCCAATTGAAGCACGGTAAAGAATTGGAATAATAAAATTATGGTTATGATCTAAAGGGTAACTTCTCACGAATATTTCCCTATTGTCTAGTTTGATTAATAATTCAATAGGCTCTTTCGATTACCTATTTGAATCACAAATTTAAACTTGAGCATTAGCTGTAAAGCAATTCAATATCAAGTTCCTCTTTCGATTAAGCAAAAAAGGAAATAACTCCATAATACGAATTAAAACTCCATTAATAAACTCCAAAAATTATCAAGAATCAAGTCGTTAATCAATTATCAAAATATCGTATCTGTCAACACCCTAATAGAAATTACTCCATAGCAAAACTCCGATTTATGCTAAGTACTTGTGTAGTGTTGTATGGCAAAATCTTCACTTTGTTAGTAGTAAATTAGTATAAATTCTTAATTTTGTATTTTACTCTTGTATAGTCCGTGGTTATTTTGTTGTAATATTATTCTGTCTCGATGAGTTGTTAAACATGAACATGGTCAAGGAATTCTATGCTGGTTAGCAACCTGAGGCCAGTTTATATATGGTGTATGAACTGGAGGTGAGAGGCAAGATGATTCCCTTTTGCTCACAAGAAATAAATCAAATCATGGGGTTCATGGAGCACTCTCATAAGTTTTTCCAAAGGTTTCTACATCGGCCCCCTATCCTGATATTAGATGCCAGCTGTGTGGTGCGGGGTCTCTTGCCACATAGACATGAGATGCTAATGAGTTCCACAAAGACATGAATAAATGTAATTTCCAACATCTCAATAGAGTTATTTTTCAATTTATTAATGCAAAGATCATGCCTACCCAGAAGGAAACTAACGTCTCCTAGTTGAAGGTATGTCTTATTTATGTTATCTTGACTCGAATAAAGTTCAATCATGGTAAGATTATGCTTGAGAACATGGATCAGGTATGACCAATTGGGGCCCGCCACTTGTATTGCCCAAGCATCATCACTCGGCTTCTGCGGACGCACCATGTGGAGGAGGAATACCATTATGATGGGACGACTCCAGCTCTTGCCTCTTAAGCCCTTTTATGTCACCACTGTGACAAACCCCCCATCCCCGGGTGTTGTTCTTCCTATAGATCAGAGATTTCTTCGTATTGAGGAGACATTGCAACTGCTATTTGCTGATATGCGCCTTCTCGCTACTCGGGGAGGGACTGACTTGGAAGAGCTGCAGAAGGACTACCCACTCTCCGCGCTTACTCAACAGTGGTTGGTCTTGCCAGATAGAGCACAAATGCCACCGGATGAGGATATAACTATGTTCCCTTCAATGATGAGGAGTGCATGCGCACCTTTG
Source organism: Nicotiana glauca (assembly GCA_026770625.1). Taxonomy (NCBI): domain Eukaryota; kingdom Viridiplantae; phylum Streptophyta; class Magnoliopsida; order Solanales; family Solanaceae; genus Nicotiana; species Nicotiana glauca. Next base: position 96,396 of record MU687228.1, read on the forward strand.
AGGGTGTTGATGAAGAGTAGGCCATGGGCCTCAGGGAGTTACCTTTTTACTCTTGTTTTACTATTTTGCACTAGGGACATTACAATTTCTTAAGTGTGTGTTGGGGTGCTCCTATTTTGGTTGTATTTGTTTTCTATTTTCCAGTTGTTTTTTTGACTTGTTTCTTGTTTTCTTAGACAATATGGTCTGTAAATTATAACTCTGAATTCTATCGGCCTGTTATAGTTAGTAATTAATTATTTAGTTTTGACTCTTCCCGGCGATGAATTTCGTCGACTGGCTTCTTCAGGGTTTTGAAGTTGAACGAGAAAATTAAAAAAAAATTAAGAAAAATTGAAAATCCAAAAATATATGTCTGTTATTTTAATTTACTTTCTTAGGTAGTGTAATAATTACCACTTGGTTTTTCTTTGTGCTGTGGTTCTTTTTCAAGGGTTTTACCTGAATCGAGTATAGCTAGTTTTTTTAGTTTTATAGGAATAAAAAATATTGAGTCACAATGCTAATTTGAAGCAATTTTCCTTGACTGCATATGCCTTAAGAGTGGTAAGTGCCTTAGTTGTGATGTCTTATCACGACCCAATTTCTCTCTCCGTGAACTATCATGATGGCACATAGTCTCTACGACTAGGTAAGCCTAATATTGCAGAAATAAAATAAAAACAACAGGATAATAGCTAAAAGATAAAATAAATAAGTCAGCATATACAATAATCATCTTTCCGAAAACCCGAAATGTTGCAATGTCACAAGCTCCTAAGAAGTCCTAACTGTTCTTTAAGTCATTTCTACGAAAAAGAAAAAAAATGAACATTGTCAATAGAATAGGTCTGCGGACACGGGCAGCCGTACCTTGAAGTCTTCTGAAGCAGCAACCATACAGCTAGGCTCGAGGCTGATAGCTAGTACCTGGATCTACACATGGAAAACATGTGCAGGAAAGAGCATGAGTACACCACAATGGTGCCAAGCCTAACCTCGGTCGAGTAGTGACGAGATCAGGTCAGGGTCATACTGGTATAAATATAATGAAACAATATAGAAGGAAATATTGTAGTAAAATAAATACGAAAATCTAGCAAGAATAGAACTCAATGGAAACCAACAGCTCAGAATACAATAATAGCAATATGGGGATCTCCCAAGATACTGACCCGTAGTCCCAAATGTAAATGTGCACGGGGATCTCTCGGAATACCGTTCTGCAGTCCCAAAGTAAATATGTAGTGCTGGGGGATCTCCCAGAATATCATCCGTAGTCCCAAAGTAAATATGCAGTACATAGGGATCTCCCAAATTACTTTTCCGAAGTCCCAAAGTAAATATGCAACTCAGCAAATATAATTAGCAATCACAACAAGAAAAGCTACAATTTAGATTAAGTTCAAACCAAGAAAACCAGGTAATATCACTAAACATGCTGCACAGAGTTCAAATAGGTAGTTAAAACACGTAGGCATGCTTTTCTAATCTAAATATTACAGTACGTATGCTAATGTATCTCAAATAAGAGAAAACAGGTTTATGACTTAGCAAAAAATGGAGTTCTACAACAAATAGCCTATGTACGTACTCGTTACTTCACGTAGATGGTGCTCATATAACAAACAGTACCAAATTCTAAGGGGAGTTCCCCCACAAGGTTAGGTAAGCCACTTACCTCGAACCAAAGGCCACTTAACTCAATCACAGCTTTGCCTTTCAAACATGCCTCCGAACAAACATTATCTAGAAAATTACCAACCAAACGTTTAAAAATAAGCATTAGGAATCACCCACGATAACGAAGTACTCAATTTAGGTCATTACTAAAAAAGTCAACAAAAATCAACCCCGGGGTCTGCTAGGTCCAAACCCAAAATTCGGATCAAAACCCGATAACCCATTCACCCTCGAGTCCAAATATATAATTAGTTTTGGAATCCAACCTCAATTTGAGGTCTAAATCCCCAAATTTTGAAATCCCTAGTTTCTACCCAAAAATCCCCAATTCCACCATGAAAACCTTAGATTCTTGGTTGAAATCTTATTAAAAGAAGTAAAAGATTGAAAGAAACTAGTTAAGAATCACTTACATATGATTTGAGGAAGAAGAAGTCTTTGGAAAATTGCCTCTTGTGCTTTAGGTTTTGAAAATGTGAAGAATGAATGAAAAATCCCGTCCAAAGGTCATTTTGATCAGTTGCAGGTGTCGTATTTGCGACCTAGGGTTCACAAACGCGAGCCCAACAAATGCAAAGAACCTATCGCAAATGCGAAGGTCTCCCCATTCCTGTTCTCATCGCAAATGCAAAGAAAGTCTCGCAAATGCGAGCCTGACCTTCTGCAATTATGACCAATAGATCACAATCGCAATCCCTGCCATTCCCAGACTCTTTTCGTAAATGCGAAGGAAAGTTTGCAATCGCGAACACAGCTGGCCTAGCTTTTTCTCGCAAATGCAAGAATTAGCTCGCAAATGCGGACCCTCCGAGGTCACAATTGCGATGCCTGATCGCGCAAATGCTAGATCAGAGGCCTGCAACCTGCTCAGTTACACCAGTAATTTTTTTCAAGTTCAAATCACTTTGTAGCATATCTGAAACTCACCCGAGCCCTCGAGGCTCAAAACCAAATATGCACATAGGTCTTAAAACATCATACAAACTTCCTCACGCGATCAAATCACCACAGTAACACATAGAACCACGAATTTAGCACCAAATCAAATGAAATTCTCAAGAACACTTTGAAATTTCTATTTTCTCGACCGGACGTCCGAATCACGTAAAACCAACTTCGTTTCTGACCAAATTTCACATATGTGTCTTAAATATTATATTGAACTTGTACAGGGCTCCAGAACCAAAATACGAACCCAATACTAACAAGATCAAACATTAAAAATTTCTTAAAACCCATTAAATTTTGAGACTCTCAATTTTCAATAGAAATTCATAACTCGAGGGAGGGACCTCCAATTCCGGGCATACACCCAGGTCCCATATTTTGATATGGACCCATCGGGACGGTCAAAATATGAATCTGGGTCCATTTACCAAAAATGTTGACCAAATTCAACTCAAATGAAGTTTTAAGCAAAAATCCTTATTTTTATCAACTTTCAACATAAAACCTTTCCAAAAATACGCCCGGACTGTGCACGCAATCCAAGGAAGGATAAAATGAGATTTGAAGGCCTCGGAATACAAAATTTGATTTTAATTCATAAGATGACATATCGGGTCATCACACGTCTAGGCTCAGTTCTGGACTCTTAGAAAAGTGCCTTAAATTGGCTGATTGTGACTCCGCTTACCTTCTTTGACTAGGGGGTCGGGATAGACCCGATCCTAAGTGAGTTATGGGCCAATGTGTGAGTGAGGTTTTGTTGATATTTTGTGCACATCGGTGATGTTTAGAACTTTCCCCCGCTGTTTGCAAAGCGAAAAATAGTCTTGTTTAGTATAGGAACTGAGATAGGATGTGACGACCCAAAGGGTCATCATCGGATTTCTCCTTTTTCCATGCTTTCGAGGCCTTGAAAACCTCACTTATAGTTGTCTTGATTTATGTGCACAGTCCGGGCGCGTAGCCAGAAAGCTTTTATGTCGAAATATGTGAATTCTGTGAAACATTTGAAGAATTTTGATATTAATATGATTAAAGTTGACTTCGGTCAACATTTTTGGTAAACGGACCCGGACCCGTGATTTGACGATCCCGGAGGGTCCGTAGAAAAATATGGGACTCGGGCATGTGCCCGAAGTCGGAATCCGAGGTCTAGAACCCGAATAAAAGAATTTTTCTGTTAAATTTCTTTTCTGTATTTTTTTAAGGAAAATGGAAATGAAAATTGATTAAAAGACTATGGTATCGGGCTCATCTTTTGGTTCTGACGCCCGGTACAGGTCTTAAATATGTGTTAAGTGCTTCCTGTGAAGTTTGGTCGAAATCGGACATCGTTTGACGTGTTTCGGACCTAATTATCTGAAGTTAGAAGTTTATGAAGTTAGAATGAAAATGAAGATTTTGAGGCTTAATTCAATGATTTTGATGTTGTTTTGGTGATTTGATCACTCGAGTAAGTTCGTAAGATGTTATTGAGTTAGTGTATGTGTTTGGTTAAGAGCCCCGAGGGCTCGAGAGTGATTCGGAGGAGGTTCGGGATGTTTTAAACTTAGGAAAGTTGGTAGATTTTCTGCAATTTTTGCCTAGATAATTTGTTCTTCGCGAACGCAGCCTCAGGCTCGCGTTCACAGTGCCCTGTCAGCTTCCTCTTCCACGTTCGCGGCCCTCTTTCCCGCGTTCGCGTAGCCCCTTCAAACCCTTCAACGCGTTCGCATCTGCCTACTCGCATTCGCCTAGGCCATTTTCCCAGGGCCCCAGCTTTCCTTCTTCGCGTTCGCATGCTCTCAATCGCGAACGCAATGCCCCCAGTTCTACTTCATTGCGAACGCGTCCCTGATGTCGCGATCGCGAAGGGTAAATCCCTTCAGTGATTTTTTTATGGTTCAAAACAGTAGCAACATGGGATTTTCCTTATTTTTCCACACGTGCTCTTCTCCCTAACACCCCATAGACGATTTTGAAGAGCCTTTTCCTCCATAGCTTCTTAGGTAAGTATTCTTAACTTCATTCTCTCTTAATTTCTTCATCTAATCACTAAATTCCTAGACATAAATCATGAAATTAAAGTAGAAATTAGGGGCTTTTGGGTAGACTTAGGGTTTTGGGAATTTTGGGTGATTCAACCTCAATTTGGGGTCGAATCTTAAAACAAATTGCATATTTGAACTCGTGGGGTTATGGGTGATTGGGTTTTGGTCCGAGCCTCGTGTTTGGACCATGTGGGCCCGGTGTCGAATTTTTGTATTTTTGGAAGAACGCTGGAAAACTCATTTCTAGGCTATGGGATTATGTTGTTGAGCCCTAATTGATAATATTGAATTAATTATGCCTAGATACCATTGTTTCGGAGTCGGATTGTAGAGGAAAGGCGGTATTCGAGAGTTGATTGCTATTCTTTGGATCGAGGTAAGTGTTTGGTCTAACTTTGGCTTGAGGGAATAGGATTAGAGTGTTATTAATCGCTAATTGCTAAATGATCGAGTACGGTGTATAGGCATGGTGATGAGTATCTATACACTGATGTCTAGCATGACCGTGGGTCTTTGTTTGTGCTTATTTTGATATATTTTGGGACTCTTCCAGGCTAAATTAATGATTTCTAACTAATGTGAAGAGTATGAGGATTAATTGTGAATTCTTTGGAGCATTGGCTCGGACGATAAAAATACTATTGAGTAAGAAATGAAAGAAATGGAAAGAGATGTGATTAATCCCTTGCTGGGATGGTTTGAGTATATTGATTATCTCTCTTGCCGGGATGTGAAAGTTGTTGTTATTGCTCCCTTTCCGGGATTTAGTTGTTCAATTATGTTTTCCCTTGCTGGGACATATTCTTATTATTGTTTATTCCCTCGCCCGTTTGGTTGTGATTGCTGTTTGGGTGAGGAAGAGTGATAATGCACGAAGGTTCATTCCGTGTCATGTTTTGATTATATTTGCATGAAGGGTCATTCCGTGCCATGATTTGATTATTCATGCACGAAGGGACATTCCGTGCTCTGAATTGACTATAATTGCACGAAGGATCATTCCGTTCCATGAAATGAGAATTATGTGAGGAAAAGCACGAAGGGTGATGCCATGCATTTTATTTGATTACTTTGGGTGAGGATGAGAGTAAAAGCATGAAGGTTGATGCCGTGCAACTGTTGATTTTCCTACTTCTGTTAATTATTGTTATGCTCTATTTCTTACTTAAGTTGATGACTTTTATATCCGGATTATACTCCCCCATAGCATGCTTCCCTCCCTTTTTAACTATTTAATTTTGGTATTCTTTCCTTTTATTGCATATATATATACTGAACTGTACAGGTTGATTTGGTAGTCTTGTCTAGCATCGTCACTACTTCGTAGGGGTTAGGCCCGGAACTTACCAGCACATGGGGTCGGTTGTGCTGATGCTACACTTATGTGATTTTTGCACAGATCACGGTACCGGAGCAGGTTTTGGACCACAGCAGTAACATACTGAGCGGGTGCTGACTTCAGTCCAGGGACTTACGAGGTAGCCTAGCTGACGTTCGTAGGCCGAAGTCACTTTCCATATTTCTATTTGTTTCCATTGTACCGAGACAGACACTATGTATTTTCTATTCAGACTTGTTTGTAGCACTCTTTAGTGATTCATGAGATAGCGACTCCAGTTCGTGGGTAGTGAAATATTAAACTTCCGCATTTTGGGTTTTCAGTTATTTATGTTTTGAAAGACTTCCGCATTTATTTAAAGACTTGTTATTTTATTATCATTGTGATGTTATCCGAAGATGGTTAAATATTTGGTTTGCCTAGCTCCGACAGTAGGCGCCATCACGACTCCCGATGGTGGAAAATCCGGATCATGACATAGGCATTTCTTTGTGAGCCAATTATATGCATGTGATCCCGCCTAATTGTTGTATATCCTACCTAGCCCTTTTGAGCATGTAATCCTATTTTATTTCTCACCCACATTGCATGCCTGACCCATTTGCTTGAATTGACTATCTATTTGATTTGTTTACCTCTCTTGAACAATTGATATAATTATGAGCTTGTTAAAAGTTAAGTGGAGGTATTGATCGTGACCTATTCCGCACTATTATTTAAGTAGCGAGAGAGGGTTGGAGTAGCTTTTACCCGATTTAGGGTCGGGATCGAATCCTCAGAGAGCTAGAAGTTGGAATCGAGTATCTATCTAGTGTAGAAATGTGTATATGTTCTTAATTACACTTCTATTCATTTTTTGGATTTTTGATCACTTCTACTATTATCATACTACGAATGGTAATTGCAACTAAATTATGCTAAGAGCTATAATGCTACAAGTTGTTCAAATAGGTTTAAAAAGTACTAGGGTAGTGACTACTACCTAGGTGGTCAATTGACGAGTACTTGACTCTAAGGCACGTTTGACATATTTTGGGGAGTATGATATAACCGTTGCACGACTTTACCCACTCTACACCTCTCGGTGGTTCGAGTGATTTTGCCAGAATTGACTTTTTCAAGACCAATTGGGTATGTAAATTTGCACAAGCAACTTAGGGTTCAATTCGGGTATTACACTCTCGAGGTTTAAACCTTTAATTAGGGCTATCAATCTCTTGAGTACGCCCCAATTCATTGTTGGACCAATTTCGGAGACTTAGGCTCTCTTTCTCAAGAAGAGCTCATTGTTTACAACCACTATTTCAAAATATTAACCATGAAATTGGCTCAAATAACAAACACCCATAATCGATTTAGCCCCAAATTACAAGACCCATCAGTTACGCACACTAGGGTTGAGCCACAACCCTAGCTTATGGGTCTAGCTACTCATATTATAAAAGAAGAAAAGCAAGAAATAGATGAAGATAAATACATATTAATTAATTACTAAGATAAAACTACAGATTCAATGTTGCAAAGTAGATAAAATTTCCCAAATTAGCTACAAGAGTCGTTCCCACGAGTGCAGCTTCTTCTAAAAACTATCTGATACCCTAAAAATGGAAAAAGAATCTATTTATACTAAGCTGAAAAATTTGAACAAAATTTCCCTGCGGGGTTAGTGCAGACTGCACAAAATGGACCGCGGCGGCACTACGACTCTTGGCTTCAAAATCCAGCTTTCTAAACTCAAGCTCTGCAGACCACACAGAATGGACTGCGGCTGCAGAGGCTTCTAGTGCGGTCTACACAAAATCGATCGTGGACCGCACAGGCTTCAAAACTTCATTTTGCAACTTCTCTGAATCTCAGCTCTACGGACCACACAAAATGGTAGTGCGGCCGCACTGCCACTTAGCCTGGAAATCTTGCTCTCTGAATCTCCTAGTGCAGACTGCACAAAGTGGTGTGCGGCCGCACTGGAACTATTTTGACTGAGCTTGTCCTGTCTTTGGCACTTGTGCAAGTTTCACTTCTTTTGAGCTGATCTTTGACATCTTGTCACTTTGTTGATCAAATCTGCAATCAAGCACAACTTATGAGCCTTTTTGGGACTATGTTGTATGAATTTCTAATCAAAGTATAAGCAAGAAGGAGTATAAAATGCGTTAAAATCCCTAGTTATCAGGTATGGTTGATTTTTTGAGTAGAACGATAGAAAAGGAGAAAGGTGCACTGTTTGAAAAAATTATGAGAGTCACTTGTAGGGCATTCAAGAAAAAAGAGGATTAAATGAGAATCTAGAAAAAAGAAAAGAAAATGTTGGTAGTTGTATATTTATAAAGAAAATTATTCCCTGCTAGTGGTAAGTCTTGCTTTGTTTGTGCTTAAAATAATTGGGAGCTTGATGTTAATATAATATGAAAGTTGGGATTTGGTTCAACACAAGTATGGGGTTTGAATTGTTAATATAAATGTATTAAAGTGCTCAGGGAGGTATATTCACTATATCCATATGTCTCCTACCTGTCCCGCAACCTACATTACAACCCAAATAAAGTCATACTTGATCCTTGACTGAATGAGCTCAATTAGTAGAGTATTACACTACAGGAAAGTCTATGATACATTCTCTGTGGCGCATGAATTTTATTTCTAAGAGTGAATGAATTCTTTCTATCTTGAGTTCCTATTTTTTCTTGAATTTTATTGTGTGTGGAACTACACTCAATTATTTGTGTGAGGGCACGTGATTTGCGAATGTTAGGTAACGTCTTTGACCCCTGTATTAGAGTAAGTGAGCAGGTTATAAAAAATGCATGGTACTTTTAAGTCGAATCTTGAGGTTAGGATGTTATTATATGATGCTTAGTCTATTTTAAATATTCTTGGCTTTATGTGTTAGGGAAGTTGTTTGATAAAAAGGTTGTCCGTGTGTGAAATGTAGTTTGCTTGCTCGACGACGAGCAATAGTCTAAGTGTGGGGTGTTAATGGTAGGTTAGAAACATGTATTTTAAACGTAGTATTGCACTCTAATTATTGTATTACATTTGTTTGAGCTTAAATGATAGTGAATTACACTTATTACGTATTTTATGCCTTGCAAGAAATGATCCCGAGCTATTATGGTAATTTGGAGCTAAATCGAATAAGTTGGAGCTTTGAAATCTGAGTAGAAACCTAAGAAATTAATTCGGGGTCACGTTCGGGGGTCGAGGACCAAGTCAAGATGTCAAAAAGTGGATGAAACAATTTACTCTGAGAAAAAGACACAGCCGCGCCACGTGCGGCGCAGCTGTGTAAACTGTGTCTGATAGAGTTTTGCATGCTCTCTGAATTTCCTTACAAGTGCGTCGCATGGTGCGGCATGCCTGCACAAATTTGTCAAAGTAATTTTTTGTTTCGGCTAGGAAAGCTTAGTTTTGTCCGGGCTTATTTCTACATAGTATAAATACACCAAAACACGATTTTTAGAGGAATTTTGACCTAGAAAAAATTGGAGAACCAACAAAGGTAAGAAGACTCAATAATTCATCAAGATTTCAACCAACCAATCGGTACAATACATGAGTTTATATCGAATCATTGGCATTGATGTGTCTTGTTCTTAAACCTTATTGAGATGACTGTTTCCATTGCTATGGAGTAGTTTGTATTAGGGTGTTGACAGATACAGTGTCTTGATAACTTGATTAGGGATATGATTCTTGATAATTGTTGGAATTAATTGATGGGGTTTTAATTCGTATTGTGGAGTTATTTCTTTTTTTTTTAGCTTAATCTAAAGAAGAGCTTGATATTGAATTGCTTTACATCTTATTCTCTAGTTTAAATTTGTGATTCAAATAGGTGATTGAAAAAGCCTCATGAAGTATAAATCAAACTAGAAAATAGGAAAATATTCACTAGAAGTTACCTTTTAGATAACATCATTTTATTGTTGCAATTATTTACCGTGCTTTAATTGGATTAATTACTGAAATTAATATTTAATCGAAAGAGGAACATTAACTTCACGTGTTATCTGATTATTGATTGAATTCCAGAGAATCAACCATATTATAGAGTGATCTAAGTCAAGAATTGGATCTCGAGTCAATTATCCTGCAGCTATCTAGTCAATTATCCTTATTTCTCTCATTGATATTTCTTTGTTGCTCATCTGTTGTCCTTTGTGATAAATTATTAATTGCTTAATTTTTAGTAGTTAATCATAGTAATATTCATCAAATCAGGTGCTCATTTTCCTGGATAGTAATAAACTTAAGATTATTCGAGCACTGATTAAATCCAACCCTATGGAGACGATAATTAAACTACATTTTCTTTGACTAACGAGCAATAATCTTGTGTTGTGTTGTGCTCGTCAAATTCCATATAGAATTGATGGAAAGATGATGAAATCTTGTGTCTTGTAGCATCCAACTCTTCCCAAAAACTTCCAAGGTCAAAAGTCCTCAAATAATCGAACTTTTAGTTTATATATACTATGTAGAAACAAGCCCGGTCGAAGCTACCCTTCTAGCCAAAACAGAAAATTACTCCGACAAACTTGTACAAGCACGCTTGTGAGGAAATTCAGAGAGCATGCAAAACTCTGTCAGACACAGTTTACACTTTCGCACCGCGCCTCGCGACGCCTTTTGCAGTTATATCGTTTTCTAAGAGTAAATTGTTTCATCCACCTTTAGACATCCAGACTTGGTACTCGACCCCCGAACGTGATCCCGAATTAATTTCTTGGGCTTCTACTCAGACATCAAAGCTCCAACTTGTTCGATTTAGCTCCAAATTACCTTAATAGCTTGGGATCATTTCCTGCAAGGTACAAATACATAATAAGTATAATTCACTACCATTTAAGCTCAAACACACGCAAATAGATTAAATAGAGTGCAATACTATAGTTAAAATACGGGTTTCTAGCCTATCATCATATATTTCATTTTCAAATACCAAAGTAAAAAATTTCTGAACAAAGAAGCTACCTTAACTTCTATAGAAATATCTCAAGTAGGAAACAGGTCCTAATTCAATAATTTCTTCACCCAAATAATCAAGATACCCAAGTATAATAACTTTTTTAAGTCAGAAGCATTATATTATTTTATCTTCCAATATAAATTTTTGTCGCGAAAATCTCTATTCTATAAGGCTTCAACATTATAATTTTCATAAATATTTTTTTTTTTACTTTTTCTCTTCTTTGGATCAAGCTACATAACTTGGGAAAGATACCCCGGCCCCTACACTTTCAAAAATTCCAGGTTAATTAAATACTTTTTTCAAAACTCATAATTATTCACTTCACTTAATACCCCAATATCAATCGTAAATACTTCCAAAATTGGAGGATATTATATGTATCATATCTTGAGCCTATTAATTATATTTTCGATAATAACCACGAAAGAATAAAAACTTAGGAGGTATATCCAATTATGCATACTTGATAGTTAAATATTATGTACCACAAAAATATTTCAAGTGGAAGAGATTACCGCCTCTAGAGTCCACTAAAGAAGTTTTCTGAAATCATGAATGCAACAACACTAATAATAATAATGTCACGACTCCATTTCGCCCTCCATGAACTGTCGTGACGACACCTAGTCATTACGACCAGGTAAGCCTAACAAGTGCGGAAAGACAATAGCAAGCTTGCAGAAATTATAACTTAAACCAGGAATCAACAAAAGGAAACGAAATAAAAAATGCCACTCGGCACATACAGCACAATATTTGAAACTTCTACAAATACTATCCCAAAACGCGAAAACTCACGGGAACACAAGCTAGAAGGAATACAGTAAAGCACTCTAATCTCCAGAAATGTCTACATCAATAGTACGATAGAAAGGGCTAACACTACAAGATAGAGTAAAGAAGGAGACTCTTCGATCTACGGACGCGGAAGATGTACCTCGAAGTCTCCAAAATACTCCCTGCTTCAAGGATGATATGCCTGGGTAGAGGTACCTGGATCTGCACATGAAAACACATGCGCAGAAAGGGCATGAGTACATAGTAAGTGTCAAGCCTAACCCTCAGTTGGGTAGTGACGAGGAAGGTAAGGGCAATAAGCAGTAAAACTGAGAGTCGATAATAAGGATCTACACAGTATAATAAGAGTGCAATAACGGAAACGGAGAATAAGGCAAACTACAAGGAAATACTATTTGCAACTAAGATGATAATCGGGGGATCTCTTGGTATCCTCAATAAATATGCCAGGGATCTCTTGGTATCCTCAATAACTGTGCCAGGGATCTCTTGGTATCCCGAGGATCCCTTGGTATCCTCAATATATAAGTGCCTGGGATATCTTGATATCCTGAGGATCTCTTGGTATCCTCAATATATAAGTGCCAGGGATCTCCCCGTATCCCCCACCTTAGTCCAGATCATAATTTCGCATGGGGGAACTCACGGGATGTCGTCTCGTCGTCCAAATTTAAACACACACCAGCAGCTCAAGGATGTCAAAATAAATACTAAGTCCGTAATAAGTAAACAGTAAATTCTAGCCTAACATGCTTCACGTAATGCAATTAAGACAGTTTAAGCAAATAGGCAGTTAATTCAACTAAGCATACTCTTCTAAACTAACACAGGCTATATTTGCAAGTAAAATAAAGCACGTAAGAAAAGAACTCAGCTCAAATACTTAAAGTAAAACCGACTTTTCAACAATTAGATCAAGTACGAGCTCGTCACCTCACGTACAAGGTATTTAATTACCAAATATCATATCCTAAGGGGAAAGATTCCCCCCCCACCCACAAGGTTGGACAAGCCACTTACCTCGAACCGGTTCTAAATCAACTAGAAATCACGCTTTTGCCACGAGTATCCGATTCCAAATGGCCCAAATCTATTCAATTCAATTGCATATTGTAAATAACATCTCAAGCTATTGATTCTACAATTTAATTCAAAGATAATAAACAGTTTTATGAAAAATAACCAAAATGCCGCTCAGGACAACATCTCGAAATCGGGTTAAATTTATATTTTCAGAATCCTCACACTCACACGAGTCTAACCATATAAAAACTCTCAAATCGAATGTCAAAATCCCCATCAAAACTTAATAATTCGGCCTATGAAGTTTTATCAAATTTTCTTTCAAAATCCGAAATTAAAGGAGGAATTAGTGGATTACAAGCAAAAAGTAGAATCGTTACCCAATCGATATCTCTGAAAACCCCTCAAAATCTCGCTCAAATCCGAGCTCCCAAGCTTAAGTTTTGGTAAAAATGGCTAAACCCTCATTTTTTGAAAATTTTATATCTGCCTAGGTATTTAATGCACCGCGAACGCGGTCAAGGCCTCGCGTTCGCGAAGCACAAGAAATTGTTGACCAAAAATCCTTCTATGTGAATGCGACATCACTCTCGCGAACGCGAAGCTTCCACTAACCAGCCCTATGCGAACGCGTCACCCATCTCGGGAACACGATGGGCTATTCCCCGTCGAACCTAGCTGATCACATCTCTCTACGCGAACGCGGTCCCAGCCCCGAGAACATGAAACTCAACATCACTACCTTTCACGAACGTGGAGGCCACCTCGCGAAGGCTTAGACAAGATTTCCATTTATCCCCGATGTCTCTTCGCGAGCGCGAAGGGTAAAGCCCATCTGCAATAGCTGAGCAAAATCTGCAATTTTTTAATAACTTGAAATGATCCGTTGAGCATCCAAATTACACCCGAGGCCCCCGGGACCTCAACTAAACCTACGAACATATCCCATAACATCATTCAAACTTGTTCCGACCTTTGGGATGCCATAAACAACATCAAAACACTTACTTTTCAATTTAATCCAAGCCTAAAATTTCCAAAAACTCTAAAAACACATTTTCAATCAAAAAGTCTACCAAACCCCGTCCAAATGACCTGAAATTTTACACACACATCCCAAATGACATGACAGAACTATTACTACTTCTGAAATTCCATTCCGACCCTCGAATCAAAATCTCAATATCGAACCGAAAATTTCCAAAATTCACACTTCGGCATTTAAAGCCTAAATTAGCTACGGACCTCCAAAACACATCCTGAACATGCTCCCAACCCCGAAATCACCTAACGAAGCTAACGGAACCATCGGTTTTCCACTCCGAGGTTTTCTTCACGCTGCTCCAACAACGGACCACTTTCCAATACTTAAGCTCTCATTTACGGACTAAGTTTCCCAAAACTCTCTAAAAATCAAAACTGGACGTCCCGACAAACCTAAATAGCAGAAATAAACTTGGGGATAACAGCTAATAGGGGATTGGGGCGTTAATTCTCAAGAAGGCCGGCCTGGTCGTCACATTCTCCTACACTTAAACATTCCTTTGTCCTCGAACGAGCATAGAGACATACCTAAAGTAGTGAAAAGATATGGGTAATGGATGCGCATATCCTGCTCGATCTCCCAGGTCGCCTCCTTGACCGGCTGACCCCGCCACTGATCCTTTACTGAAGCAATGTTCTTTGATCTCAACTTTCTGACTTGCTTGTCCAAAATAGCCACTGGCTCCTTAACATAAGATAGATCCTTGTCCAGCTGGACTGAACGGAAATCCAATACGTGCGACGGATCACCGTGATACCTTCGGAGCATCAAAACATTTAATATCGAATGAACCCCTGCCAGGCTGGGAGGTAAGGCAAGTTCATAAGTAACCGTCCAAACTCTCCTCAATATCTCAAAAGGGCCAATAAACCTCGGACTCAGCTTTCCTTTCTTCCCAAATCTCATAACGCCTTTCATAGGTGAATCCCGAAGCAGAACTCGCTCTCCAACCATATAAGAAATATCATGAACCTTCCGGTCCACATAACTCTTTTGCTTGGACTGGGCTGTACGGATCCTATCCTGAATCACCTTAACCTTCTCTAAAGCATCCTGAACCAAATCTGTGCCCAATAACCTAGCCTCACCCGGCTCGAACCAACCCACCGGAGACCTACATCGCCTACCATACAAGGCCTCATACGGTGCTATCTGAATGCCGGACTAATAATTGTTGTTGTAAGCAAACTTCGCAAATGGCAAGAACTAATCCCAAGAACCCCCAAACTCCATCACACACGCATGTATCATATCATCAAGAATCTAAATAGTGCGCTCGGAATACCCATCAGTCTGAGGGTGAAATGTCGTGCTTAACTCCACCCGAGTACCTAACTACTATTGCACGGTTCTCCAGAACCGCGATGTGAACTGAGTAACTCTGTCTGAAATGATAGAATCTGGAATACTGTGCAGATAAACAATCTCCCAGACATAAATCTCCGCCAACCGCTCCGAAGAATAGGTGGCACACACAGGAATGAAATGAGCAGACTTGGTCAGTCGATCCACAATAACCCAAATGGCATTGAAATTCTTCAAAGTCCGTAGGAGTCCAGAAACAAAATCCATGGTGATACGCTCCCACTTCCACTCCAGAATCTCTATCTACTGGAGCAACTGGTGCTCATACTTCACCTGCTGACAACTGAGGCACCGAGCTGCAAACCCCATTATATCTTTCTTCATCCTCCTCCACCAATAGTGCTGCCTCAAGTCCTGATACATCTTCGCGGTACCCGGATGCATGGAGTACAACAAACTATGGGCCTCCTCTAGAATCAGCTCCCGTAGCCCATCAACATTGGGTATATAACCCCGACCCTGCATCCTCAATAATCCATCCTCTCCAACGGTCACATCTCTGACATCATCATGTTGAACCCTATCCTTAAGGACAAGCAAATGAGGGTCATCATACTGCCTCTCCCTGATACGATCAAATAAAGAAGACCAGGAAATCACACAAGCTAGAACCTGACTGGGCTCCAAAAGATCCAATCTCACGAACTGGAGAGTAAGTCCTGAACATCCATTGCCATAGGCCTCTTTGATGCTGGTAAATATGCCAAACTCCCCAAACTCTCCACCCGGCGACTCAAGGCATCAGCCACTACGTTGGCCTTGCCTGAGTGATATAGAATAGTAATGTCATAATCCTTCAACAACTCCAACCACCTCTTCTGGCGCAAATTTAGATCCTTTTGCTAGAATAAGTGCTGCAAGGTCCGATGGTTAGTATAAATCTCACAAGGCACACAACACATATAATGGCGCCAAATCTTTAGGGCGTCAACAATGGTAGCTAACTCAAGATCGTAGACAGGATAATTCTTCTCGTGTGTCTTCAACTGTCTGGATGCGTAGGCAATCACCCTACCATCCTGCATCAATACCGCTCCAGCGCCAACTCTCGAGGCATCACAATAGACAGTATAAGACCCTGAACCTGTAGGCAATATCAAAACTTGGGATGTAGTCAAAGCTGTCTTGAGCTTCTGAAAGCTCGCCTCACACTCCTTTTCCACTTAAATGGAGCACCCTTCTGTGTCAATCTAGTCATAGGGGCTGCAACCGATGAAAATCCCTCCACAAAATGTCGGTATCCCGCCAAGCCAAGGAAACTACGGATCTCTGTAGCTAAGGATAATCTGGGCTAACTTTGCACGGCCTCTATCTTCTACATATCCACCCGAATACCCTCAATCGATACCACGTGGCCCAAGAATGCCACAGAATCCAACCAAAACTCACATTTTGAGAACTTTGCTTATAACTTCATTTCCCTCAGAGTCTGAAGCACTATCCTCAGGTGCTGCTCATGATTTTCCCGACTCCGGGAATACACCAGAATATCTTCAATAAAAACAAAGACATAAGAGTCAAGATACGGCCAGAACACACTGTGCATCAAATGCATGAAGGCAGCTGGGCTATTGGTCAGCCCAAATGACATAACAAGGAACTCGTAATGCCCATACCGAGTCCTGAAAGCAGTCTTCGGGATATCTGGCTCCCGAATCTTCAATTGATGGTAACCTGAGCGCAAATCAATCTTGGAAAACACTCGTACGCCCTAAAGCTAGTCAAATAGATCATCAATACGAGGCAAAGGATAACGATTCTTCATTGTAGCCTTATACAACTGGCGATAATCGATACACATACCATAGAACCATCCTTTTTCTTCACAAACAAGACACGAGCACCCCAAGGTGAAACACTAGGTCGAATAAAACCTTTATCAAGCAATTTCTGTAACTGATCCTTCAACTTCTTCAACTCAGGAGGAGCCATATGATAGGGGGAATGGAAATGGCTAAGTTCTTAGCAACAAATCAATGCCAAAATTAATGTCTCTATCAGGCGGCATGCCCGGAAGATCAGCTAGAAACACATCGGGATAGTCCTGCACTACTGGGACTGAATCGACTGAAGGGGTATCAATACTGACATCTCTCACATAAGCTAAGTGTGCGTCACACCATTTCTTAACCATATGCTGAGCTTTAAGGAAAGAAATAACTCTGCTGGGGGTATGATCTAAGGTACCCCTCCACTTAACACGTGGTACACCTGGCATATGTAGCGTCATGGTTTTGGTGTGATAGTTAAGAATAGCATAATTGGGAGACAATCAGTCCATGCCCAAGATAATATCGAATTCAACCATGCTGAGTAACAACAAATCGGCTTTGGTCTCAAAACCACGGAGAGTAACCAAACACGACCGATAAACGCGGTCCGTAACAAGTGAATCTCCCACATGAGTAGAAACATAAATAGGGGAACTCAAAGAATCTTGAGGTACAACCAAATGTGGAGCAAAATAAGAAGACACATAAGAGTAAGTAGATCCTGGATCGAATATAACCGATGCATCTCTGTGGCAAACCAATATAATACATGTGATGACAGAATAAGAGGCATGTTGATACCCAATTTTTCCCTATCTATTTTTATACTGAAAATATTCTCAAAATAGCATGTACATGCATATATAAGTATGCCCAAGAATTTTTGACATTTTTTCTAATTTTTTAAAGCTTTTAAAATCATTTTATTATTTGTTTTAATAGTACAAAATCCAATAATTATTCCCAAAAAACTATCATTTTAGTGAGTAATTTATTTCCATCCTCATATTTACATCACAATGTAATTAAAGTAATTTTTACATATTTTTTATAAATATATTTGATATTTTAAGCTAAAATTGCATAAAATTATAATTATAGCCTATATTGCGATTAATACCATCTTAAAATTATAAAATTGCTCCCAGTATTTCTAAATTAACATTAACCATTTTAGTGCTTTTAATTTGTTTTAAAAATTATTTTAACTATTTAAATTAAATTAAAAGGGGGGAAATTGGCTATTTAACGTATAGCCCATTTACATTTCAATTATAGCCACATTTCCCTTTCCTTTTTTAATTCCCCAATCACCCCCTAACCCTAATCAGTTCCCGTCTGTAGCCAACCTTGAATCCCCCCATCTCTCAATTCTCTCTCAACCTCTCTTAAAAACCCTAGCCGCCACCTTCAATCACCACCCAAAATCGACCAAATCCATCGCTTCCAAAGCCATTGATGGCCTGTATCTACCTCATGTGACTCCTACACGCCAGATTACCATGGTTTCAAGGTCAAACCTTGAAGAATCTTGGCCCACACTTTGTTTGATTCGAGTTCTTTGGCTGTCTCCGACCTTGCTTCGGCCAGCCATGGCTGTTCAAGCCTGGTCTTGACGTCTCCTGCTCAGATCATGACTTTTCGAGCCTTTCTCACTATTTGGGGTTCTTCTGAAACCCTAACCTTCGAGGTTCTTCTGATTCTTTTAGATCCATTGTAGATCTGTGTTTTCTCCAAACTTCTTAAATGTTTTCTCGAGTTTCCTTCAAAACTCTGCTTTCAAAACCTTTATCTTTTCTAAGGTTTCGTTAAGTTATTTCAAAGCTTTTATGATTTTTAACATGTTCTATCATGTTTCTTATGTTGTTCTTCAACTGTGTTTGTTATGTTGTACTTCTACTGTGTTTTTATGTGTTTTCCCTTTACTGTGTCTCAATATGTCGTTCTGGAACTTGCATGTCAAGAATCTTAGTTCTTTTAAGGTTTCTGAATACTTTCATAGTAGTGTTTGCTTGCTTACTTGTCTTGATGGAAAAATCCCTAAGATTTAGGGTTCATTCGAGTTCTGAGGTTATTTGTCGTGTGATTTGTTTGGTTATCATCTCTAAATGTGTTTTATTTCAAAGCCCTAATTCTTTTGGACCTATTCGAGCTTCTGAAAACTGCTTCGTCTATTTGAAGTTGCTCGACTGGATTCAAAGTCCTTCTTGTTTTAATTCTGTTTCTCTATGTGATTTGGTTTCTTGTAATCTTAGAACTAAACTGTACTTTCCAGAAGGGTCTTTTACTTGACTCTTTAGCATGTTTCTGATACCCCCTTCTCCCTATTTACTAAATCAACCTATGTGACTACCATGTTTCACGGTCTACAGACTTCATAGTTATTATTGTAGTTTCTCTTTGCCATGGTTTAACCTCGTCTGCGTAATGTTTGTGCACTCTTTATATACGCAGAATGTCCCTCTAAAATGACCTTAGGTTTTGGACTAATTTCAGACCTCTTTGTGTAAGCCTAATTGATTCTTTCCTTGTTTTTCCCCATGTGATTTGAAAACTTTCTTTAGCCTTTCGATTCCCCTATTTCTGGCTTGGTTTATTGGTAATTTCGAATCCCTGATTCCTGGATTTACTATGTACTAATTGATTTAATGTATTTCTTACCTTATTTGGCTAACCGTGTATTTCAAAGATTCTTTATTAATATTTTCCTTAGTTAAACCCCTATGTATTTACCCCTAATTTCCTACTTTACACAAGATGTTTACTTGATTTCTTTCCTTAACTGATTGACGTCCATTACTATTTGAGATTAGACTCTTTAATTAAAGGAAGTTCTTGTGCTGATTGATTGTAATTGATACATAGTTCCATAATTACTATGATTCTTCCCTTACTATCTACCTATTTTAAAACTATAAATACACGACTCTTTTTCTTTTCACAACACACAACTGAATACACTTCAGACGTCACACTTATAATTCCCACAATCTCTTCTGAACTTTCTTATCTGCACTTTGGCTTTTCACAAGACTACTGCTTTCTTTGCTTGTCTCTTTTTAAAAACTGGTATGTCCTAATTTTGATTCTAGCACCACCCCCAATATGTTTATTCACAAGCTTTTATAGCCATGTCTATTTTACTGTTTTGTAAAGTTCAACTTTTAAAGTAGTATGCTTATGTCTTGCTATCTGTTCCCACAATGAGTCCCTATCCCCTACCCCCTTTTATGTGCTTGAGCTATAGTTTTAATACATGACAATGTACAAGTTATTGTCCATGGATTAAAACTAGATCCTTTGAGTCCTAGCCTCTTTCAGTTTCCCCATACCCCATTCCCCCATGTGTGCTGAGTTAAAGTTTATGGTCTGGCAGTCTTCAAATGGCTGTCCAGGTCTGAACCTGACCTTCAACAGGTCTTAACTCCTCAATTTGCAATTGACAAGCTGGTCAGGGGTGTGCCAGCACCCCAAAAATGCTTGGCATGACCACCACCTTGCCATTTCCCCTCTACTGCATTTGCACTTACTCCTAGCCTCTAAGTTCTGCCTCCCTCCTATGAGCCTTGCCTTGGGACCTTGAGTTCCCTCTGAACTTGGACATTTGAGGGATGGCCTTTCCACACAGCACTATAATCTGTTCTACAATGATATGTGGGGTGTAAGCATTGCCTGGAACTCTTGAAGTTCCTTGGAACTTTGACACATCCCAAATAAGAGAAAGGCTTTGAAAATCTGATCCTGGAGGTTGGTTTTTCTCATATTATTAGACTCTCTGATTAGATGTAGATGTAATCACTGGTGCAATTTTACTTTCTTTTTAATTCCTTTGGTCTGTAATAATTTTGTAATACCTGCTAGGGTGTTAGTAAAAAGGGAAGGTCAATCAATGTATGCAAAGGGGTAGATATCATGTCTATAGGGTATCATTACTTCTAAAATTTCTGCATCTCATATAGATACCATGGCTATAGGGAAATACTATTTTTGAAATTTTGCATTTTCATATAGTTAACTACTGAAACACTGCGCCTTATATAGATATCATGTTCATAGGTATTTCGGCATTTCATATAGATATCATGTTCGTAGGATTTTTTGCAATTTCATATAGATAGCATGTTCATAGGACTTTCTGTATTTTCGTATAGATACCATGTCTATAAGTTTGCATATCATATAGATAATATGCCTATAGGACCTCTGCATTTTTGCATGTGCATAAGTCATTAGGAAAACGTTTTATCGGATTTAAATAACTAACTGCATATAGATGACCTGTCTATAGGATTTATGCATAAATAATAATAGCGATTAAAATCAGTAACACCTAGAAAGCATGCCTATAGGAGCTATCGACTAAAACCTGAATCGTCTGCTCCTAAGTCTAAAATCAATGGTAATTTGTCTAACACTCGCAAAACTTATGATCTTGTAACCAACAATTCTTTTCTGCAATCAGTTTATTCTTCCCGTCTCTGAATTGATAAATGTCATGCTTATAGATCCTGTTTAACATACAGGCAAATGATTATGTAATTAATCAATTGTCAGTTTTCGACAACTACATCTAAGCAGGACTAATTTGGACTCACTATCTGGGAAATGTGTGGTAAATCAATTCTTTCCACGCTAATTTTAATCAGGTACCTAAACAGTATGTGTAAGACATGCTAAACAATTCGTTTCTTTAAGTGAGGAGTTCAGGTACCTAAACAGTATGTGTAAAACATGCTAAACAATTTTTTTCTTTAAGTGAGGAGGCCTACTTGAGCCTTTAGTGTTTCTTATTTCCCATTAATTGCTTTATGTGTTTTGGTTCTCGCCCTAGAATTTTACCCTTTTCAAACCTCTGAAAAGCCAAGCTCCCTCCCTTTTAGAATTAGTAGTCCTAAATGCCTCCGGGACTGATAAGTGGGACGGGTAATAGCATGCAGTAGGTAACGATACCATTCTGCGCTTAATACCTTAACGGGGTGGGAAGGGAAGACATGGAGATAATGATCGCACGATAACACCATGCGTACGATTGGCTACCGGTGTTGTGTGGATGATCCATGTGTTTTGAAAACCTAGGACCCCTTTCCTTTATGTGACTTTGTAAAATATCAATAAGATTCTGTCTTTGTTTTCGCTGCTCCAAACTCCCTCTTTAATTTTACTGCATTATTCCTTTTCTTCTAAAATTTTCTGTTTATTCATGTCTCGATTAATTTTCTGCATTTAGACCCTCCCTCAAACGAATTGTGGAACCATCTAGACCTTAGTTTCAACATGCTTATCACGTATCTACTTGCAACTCTTATGTGTGGAATTATTTGCGTACTTATTTGCATTAAAGTCACAACATAGCATGGCCGGGAACCACACTAGTGGATCTTGAGGGGTGCCTAACACCTTCCCCTCGAGATAATTTCTAGCCCTTACCTGAACTCTGATTTTCAAAACTCAAAACCCTTAGTTTCCTAATGCACTTAATCATTAGGTGGAGACTCTTCAAATCCAAAAACCCAAATCTTAAACGAGAATAGAGTTGTCTTCCCAAATGTCGTAAACCCGATTTCGCGAGAAAAAGGGGGCGTCGACAGCATGACGACTCTGCTGGGGATTTCTTTAAGGCTTTTACCATTTCATGTTATTTGTGACTTTATTGCTTCTTTATTGCTTTATTTAATGTCTTTATTCGAAACTGACTTGCCTTTTTTTTTTCTTTTTCTTTAATGCTTTCTTTTACTGCTTCCCTTCAATACCGTTGTAATTTTTGAGCAATTATTGTAACCATTATGAACGTGAAAATACGTGACAATTTATTTCATTTTTGTAATTGCATCTTCAACATCATATTCCGCTCGCGCCAATCAAATACCATAGCAACGCTTAATGATTGGTTGCGCTCTTCTGATATTACCCCCTAAATTTGGCGAAGGCATATTTGCAGTAAAACCAGTCGATCAGCGGTGCAGTCGACGGTTCTGTGCCTTTCCCTCTTGATTTGTCCACTCAAGGGTACCAGTCCAGCACCCCGTAGAAACCTTATTATATTTAATTGATCATGCATCATTATCAAACTTAGTCGAGTCAGTTATGCTGTCCACATAATGACTCTTTAAGATAGCCTTGTCTAAAGTCCACTGGGTTTTCTTGGAACCCAAACGGACAACACCATATTCTGTGCATTTATTTGGAGAACTAAATGCCATCATGCTAATTATTGGTTCAATAGTCGAGTCCAGCGGGGGTAAGGGTCTAACCCTTTTGTTTTGCAGAAAACGAATGACAAAGTTCCCGACTTCGGTATGGTCAACATACCCTCACTCTTGCTGACCAGGTGGAGGAACCTCCCATCAAGTAACCAAATCAATGAATGGAAAGAGAGAGTCACCAGGGCTAGTGAGAAGCTGGAATATCTGGAGTACAGTCGGCTGGAATTGAAAGGAAAAGTGAGGAAAAGAGTCACCGACTGCCAGAATGCCAAGGGAAACGAATGAGAGCACCTGGCAAAAGCATTTCTACTAGAAAATCTGCGCGAGCTGGAGGATCTGATCAACGAGAACATTCAACCCGAAGAAGGTCCTTCTGGGACCCAGTAGTTATGAGTCTTTTTCTTTTCACTTTAAAATGTAATGAGGCCAATGGCCATTAGTGACATTTTACTTTATGCAACTTTAGTGTCGTTTTGGGGTTCGTCTTATTTTTATCAATAAAATGAGGCATTTAGCATTATAAGTTCTCCAAACTAACTTGTCGCTAGGCCTCCTCGGGCACAATGAGGCACCCAATTTAGGACATGATTTATATTCTTATACTATGTGTTTAAATATTGTAATATTTTTCTCAGAATCCGTACTTACTTGTTACCTTTTTTGTTTTACTTTTATTTTTATTCCCATCCCCAAAAGGTTAGTTCGTGCACCCTGGCATCATCATCCTACTCCACAAGATCTAAGGGCCCTCCACCTCCTCCTCCTCCAAGTCCTATCAAAAACAAGAGCAAAGCAAAAATGGAATATTTGAATAACGTCAGAAAGGAGAACTTGGTTGAAAGGGTAGAGGTTCCTCATGGTATTCAGGTGTCCAAAGAAAGTGCCGCCCAGCTCGAACACAAGTTACTGAAATTTCAAGAAGAACTAGACCAAGTTCGGAATTTGGCGAGCTTGTCATTCTCCCTCACTACTCCAGAAGTCAACTTTCCCAATGCTCAACACCCATACCTCTAGAGAATATCCCGAAGCCGCAGAAACAACCCGCTACTCATCAAAGTTGCAATATAGGTCACAACAACACTTAACTCATCATCCCTGAACCATCAAATGATCATCCCCACCACACTCCAATCTATGTGGAAACCCTACCACAGTACACTCAGCCCATTACAAACACACCGGAGTCTGATGACAAAGACTCTTTCATCAAAAACCTGTGCCGAGCTCAAGAAATTGACTAGCCGAGTCCAGGTTGTTGAAGGAATCAAAGGCATTGAAGGGCTGAATTATGAGGATCTTTGCATTCAGCCAGACGTCAAACATCCCGAGGGATACAAACCTCCTAATTTCGAGATATTTGACGGCTCAGGGGATCCTAGAGTCCATTTAAGGACATACTGTGATAAATTAGTCGGCGTAAGAAGAGATGAAAAGATTCGCATGAAGCTCTTCATGAGAAGTTTGAAAGGCGATGCGCTATCTTGGTACATTAGCTAAGATCCCAATAAGTGGACAAGATGGGTAGGAATGGCGTCCGATTTCATGGACAGGTTCAGATTCAATACAGAAAATATGCCAGATGTCTTTTACATCTAAAATCTGAAAAAAAAAAAACCTACTGAGACATTCCGCGAGTATGCTACTCGATGGAGATCCGAGGCTACTAAGGTCAGGCCGGCCTTAGAAGAAGAATAGATACATAGATTTTTCATCCAAGCTCAGGATCCACAGTATTATAAGAGGCTAATGCTGATAGAGGGACAGCAATTCTCCGACATCATCAAGCTAGAAGAAAGGATTGAGGAAGGCATTAAAAGCAGTATGGTCAATAATTTCAAGGCATTGCAGGCTACTAAAAAAGCCCTACAATCGGGTGGCACGTCTAAGAAAAAGGATGTGAGTGTCGTGATGGTCGCACAGAGAACCAAGTCCCCAGTAAAATACCAAGCCTACCCTGTACCCCCTCTCACATACCAGCCTATCCCCAATTACCAAACACCTCCGCCCTCTTACCAAATTCCATCACCTTCTTACCAATCATCTCCACCCCCCACATATCAACCTATCTCACCAAGATATTCCCAACCTGCACCCGTCTACCAAGCCTATAATGCTCACTACCAATCACCTCCCACCCGCCAAAACTTCCCCAAGCCATTCCCTAACTTCGATCGTAGACCTCCCAAGCAATACACCGCCATCACCAAGCCAATCGACCAACTATATGAAAGACTCAAAGAAGCCGGTTACGTCGCCCCAATCCCTGCCATAACTCTAGAAAACCCTTCCCAATGGGTCAATCCAAACAAAACATGTGCGTACCATTTCGGCATGAAAGGGCATACCATTGATGGTGCCGATCTCTGAAAGACAAAATCCAAGCTCTAATATACAACAAAATCATCGTGGCCAAGAAGCCTCCTCCTAACATTCGAAAAAATCCCTTGCCTGATCATAAGGGTAGTGGTGTGCATATGATCGAAGTAGAAGATGATTGGGACCCCAAAGGATCAATTGGATTAATTGTCGAAGTTGACGAGCTCAAGAAACCAACAGTCACACTAAATCCAATTGTAGTCCAGATTCAGCCCTCTAGGGATGCTAAAGTAAACATGTTCGTACCTCTAGAGCTTGAAACACTGTCATCCGCGAGGACCGCAAAGCCAATTAAGGTGGAGCTTGGCTCCAAAAGTACCATTTGAAGTTGTTGTGTTGCCTCCCAAGATGAGAGTGCCCATTCCTGTATCAATGTCAGCCATAACGCCATTCCATACACAGGACATTCCTTGGGATTACACCGCCAAGGCAAGAAGAAAGGGAAAAACTAGGTCTGGAGAAGCAATTACAACGTAGGGTATGACCAGGACTGGCAGAATTTATACTCTGGAGCACTTAGTTGAATCAAGTAAGCAGGCCTCTGGATGGCCTATTGAAACTGGGCCTGATGATCTCTGGTGAAAGATACAGGCAAAAAAATACTCAGTTGTGGACCAATTAAATAAAGCACCAACGTATATCTCCATTCTAGTTCTGTTGCAAAGCTCCGAGCACATAATAATGCCATAATGAAGATACTGAGTGAAGCGTATGTACCCAGTAACATAACTGGAGGAGAGATGGAGAACATGGTCGGGCAGATATTGGAGAGTCATAAAATTACTTTCCACGAGGATGAGTTGCTCTCTAAAGGTTTAAGCTACAAAAAGGCATTGTACATCACTGTGCAATGCGAAGACTATTTCATCACCAGGACTTTGATCGACGGAGAGTCCAGCCTCAACATCTGTCCATTGTTGACCTTCAGAACATTGGGGAAAAGTCTGCATGAAATCAAGGATGGGGCTATCAACGTCAAAGTTTTTGATGGTTCCCAAAGGTCCACCATTGGGGAGATCAGTTTATGTCTGCAAATGGGACCAACTTGGTTCGATGTTGATTTTCAAGTAATAGACATCCCAGCATCATACAACTTACTACTGGGACAATCTTGGATCCATGCCACTAGAGCTGTAGCATCAACCCTGCACCATGTAGTGAAATTCGAGTGGAATCACCAAGAGGTGATTATTCATGGTGATGGGAGTAACCCCACATACAGTCGCCAAACCATCCCAGTAATTGAAGGAAAAAGGAAACTAGGAGGAGAAACCTACCACCAAATTGAGTGAGTCAACGCCGTGGACAAAGATAAGTGGTGGGATAACAAGATAAAAAGTATCCTGAATTGGAGAGGGTATGAACCTAGCAAAGGGCTCGGCAAGAACCTCCAGGGAATTACCAAGCCTATCAAACTGAAAAAGCATGGCACCACTTTCGGGTTAGGGTATGGATATACTTGGCAAGAATTCAGGAACGTGTCGCCACCATGGCGCGGCCCTTACTACCCACTGGAGCACCCAATACCCTGCCTGGAGCAGAATTTCTAGTTGGTAGACATCCTATATGGGTCAGAGGAAGATGAAACATTGGCAGCAATAAAGAAGCTATTCTTAGAAGATGACGATATAGACTGTCACGTCATTCTCGAGGAGGAAGGGGAGGAAGGCTCTTCCATACAAGCTGTTAGCCGAGGAGCGCGCCTCAACAATTGGTCCATCAGAACTACCAAGGCCCATAAAGCTTCGGGGTAGCAAGATTGAACAAAGCACTATGCATTATTTTTACTTTTCATTAGTTGATTTCCCTTCAGTATTATCTTTAAATTTTGAAAAAGAGCTCCGATGTTTAAAATAATTTTGGGATTTATCAAAGTATTTCAAATCTCGCTCTTATTGTTTTCTTTGCCATTTACTTTATTTTACACAGCATTACTATTACTTATCTTGATGAACCGATGAATATGACATGCGACGAGGTAACGCAACAAACGGATATGGACTCAGAAGAGGATGAAATACCAGAAGAGGTCGTTAAAGAGGTTGAGGACTTTGAGAATAGGCCTAAGTCTAACCTAGACGAAACTGAGGTTGTCAACCTGGGGGATACAGAGAATGTCAAGGAAATGCGCGTCAGTGTTCACTTGTCACCGTTAGAAAAGGAAGAGTACACGGAATTCTTAAAACAATATGAGGACATATTTGCCTGGTCATATGATGATATGACCAGTTTCAGTACATCTATTGTAGCTCACAAACTGCTAACAGATCCGACATGTCCTCCGATAAAGCAGAAACTCAGAAAGTTCAAGCCAGACATGAATTTCAAAGTCAAGGAAGAAGTTACCAAACAAGTCAAAGCCAAGGTCCTCAGGGTAGTGGAGTACCCAACATGGTTAGCCAACATTGTGTCAGTGCCAAAGAAGGACGGGAAGGTCAGAGTCTGTGTTAACTATCAGGACCTCAACCGGGCCAGCCCGAAAGACGACTTCCCCTTGCCGAACATACACATCCTGATCGACAACTGCGCCAAGTATGAGCTGCAGTCATTCATCGATTATTTTTCCGGATATCATCAGATATGGATGGATGAAGAAGACGCTGAGAAAACAGCTTTCATCACGCCGTAGTTAATGTATTATTACAAGATGATGCCGTTTGGATTGAAGAATGCTGGGGCCACCTACATGAGGGACATGACTGCTATTTTCCATGACATGATAGACAAAGATATCGAGGCGTATGTAGATGACGTCATCATCAAATCCAAGAAAGCCACTAATCACATGGAAGATCTGAGGAAGTTCTTCAACAGACTGAGAAGGTACAACTTGAAACTAAATCCCGCCAAATGTGCATTCAGGGTTCCAGCTGGAAAACTGCTTGGGTTCATCGTAAGTCGACGAGGAATAGAACTGGATCTGTCAAACGTTAAGGCCATTCAGGAATTGCCAACGCCAAAGAACAAGAAAGAGGTTATGAGTTTCCTGGGGAGGCTCAACTACATCAGTCGATTCATAGCCCAGTCCACTGTCATTTGTGAACCAATCTTCAAGATGCTTAAGAAAGACGCCGTAACTAAATGGACTGAGGACTGCCAGAAAGCCTTCGACAGAATCAAGGAATACCTATCAATGCCGCTAGTCTTGGTTCCGCCCGAACCAGGTAGACCTCTATTGCTCTACCTTGCAGTACTGGATGGAGCATTCGGCTGTGTTTTGGGATAACATGATGAAACAGGGAGAAAAAAGCAAGCCATCTACTATATTTGCAAGAAGTTCACCCCATACGAGGCCCGCTATTCCTTGCTAGAACGCACCTATTGTGCTCTGACTTGGGTAGCTCAGAAGCTGAGGCATTATTTCTGTGCCTATACCACTTATCTTATATCAAGGATGTATCCGCTAAAGTACATCTTTCAGAAGCCCATGCCCATGGGCAAGATAGCCAAATGGCAAATCTTGTTGAGTGAATTTGATATTGTCTACGTAACCCATAAAGCGATCAAAGGACAAGCACTGGCAGATCATCTTGCCGAAAATCCCGTGGGCGGAGAATACGAGCCTCTAAAAACGTATTTTACTGATGAGGAGGTCTCTTTCATAGGAGAAGACATTGCAGAATCCTATAATCGTTGGAGAATGTTTTTCGACAGAGCAGCAAACTTTAAAGGAGTTGGCATAGGAGCAATCCTATTATCATAAACAGGTCAACATTATTCGGTGTCTGCCAAACTCAAGTTCCCGTGCACCAACAACATGGCCGAGTACGAAGCCTGCATCTTGGGGCTCAAGCTGGCCATTGACATGAATGTTCAAGAGTTACTAGTGATCGGGGATTCCGACTTGCTCATACATCAGGTTCGAGAAGAGTGGGCAACCAAGAACTCCAAGATACTCCCATATTTGCATCACGTACAGGAGTTGAGGAAGAGGTTTACAAAGACAGAATTCCGACATGTCCCAAGAGTTCATAATGAGTTCGCTGATGCATTGGCCACTCTATCATCCATGATTCAGCATCCAGATAAGAACTTCATTGACCCTATCCCGGTAAAAATCCAAGATCAACCTGCTTACTGTGCTCATGTCGAGGAAGAAGCAGATGGAAAATCATGGTTTCATGACATTAAGAAGTGTCTGTTAATATGAGAATATCCAGAACTTGCAAACACTACTCAGAAGCGCACACTGAGGAGGTTATCCAATCACTTCTTTCACAGCGGAGGAATCTTGTATAGGAGAACTCCTGATTTGGGATTATTAAGGTGTGTCAAATCAAAGGAAGCATACAGGTTGTTGGAGGAGGTTCATGCAGGGACCTGTGGCCCGCACATGAATGGTTTCGTCTTAGCCAAGAAAATACTCCGAGCTGGTTATTTTTGGATGACTATGGAGACAGACTGCATCCAGTATGTTTGAAAATCCCATCGCTACCAGACTCATGCAGATATAATAAAGGTGTCTCCTAACGAGCTTAATGCAACAAGCTCACCATGGTCGTTCGCCGCTTGGGGGATGGATGTCATTGGACCTATTGAGCCTGCCGCATCAAATGGGCATAGGTTCATTCTAGTGGCAATCGATTATTTCACCAAATTGTTCGAGGCAGCATCATATAAGGCGGTAACCAAGAAGGCTGTGACAGACTTTGTCCGCGACCGTATCATTTGCCGGTTCGGCATCCCAAAGTCAATCAATACTGATAATGGTTCCAATCTCAATAGTGATCTGATGAAAGCAATGTGTGAAACCTTCAAGATCAAGCACAAGAATTCTATAGCCTACAGACCTTAGAGCTGTAGAAGTGGCCAATAAGAACATCAAGAAGATACTGAGGAAAATGATAGAAAAACACAAGCAGTGACATGAGAAGATATCCTTTGCTTTATTGGGGTACCGTACCACAGTCCGCATATCAACTAGGTCAACTCCTTATATGCTTGTTTACGGTACCGAGGCAGTCATCCCAGCCTAAGTAGAGATTCCCTCCTTGAGGATTATGCAGGAAGCAGAACTTGAAGATGTAGAATGGGTAAAAAGTTGCTATGAGCAGTTAGCCCTTATAGACGGGAAAAGACTAAATGCAGTTTTCCATGGTCAATTGTATCAGAACAGGATTTCCAGAGCCTTCAACAAAAGAGTTAAGTCGAGACAATTCACACCGGTGCAACTGGTGTTGAAGAAAAATTTTCTGCATCAGGATGAGGCCAAAGGAAAGTTCTCTCCTAACTGGAAAGGCCCGTACATGGTTCATCGGGTTCTAACAGGAGGAGCCCTCATACTTGCAGAGAAGGACGGAGAAGTTTGGCCAAAACCAATCAATTCAGATGCAGTCAAACGCTATTATGTGTAATCATTATAATTTCTATATGATGTAATTTGAACTATGCCTGAACTTATTTCCGTTTAAGAGGGGATACGTAGGCAACCATATGGGTTCGGTCACAATTCAATAAAAATTTTATTTTCCCCGATATTAGAAACTGGGGCAGAATTTGAGGAGGACCCTCAAAATTCCGAAGTCAACTTTCAGCCATTCGTCGTATGTAGCTGTCAGAAACCCCAGCCTAGTAAACTGGGGTAGAATTTTGAGGAGGACCCTCAAAATTCCGGTGAGAGAGGTTGCAATGTCTTGAACCGCGTCGCAATCGTCGGTTCGTCTAAAAGAAAGCTATTTTCGATTATATATATTTATGTCGTACTTTTAATAAATCATGCATGTCCATTATCAAAATTGTTTTGTTTAGCAACGCTACCCCAAGGATACGTGCAGTATCACCGAAACAAGGGCCGAGCAGGACGAGCAAAGTCTACGGGAAGACGAACTAACCTTCCCCCTTTACAAAACTCATGATTTTTCTTTGAATGCAGGCACCCCAAGACATAAAGTCATCATATACGATTACATACTCATGCTTTTTTAGGAATACAACTCTCAGAATCATCGCCTATTTACAAGTGTTATCTGCACACGGCATCCCCAGCAACCACAATGATGCAATCAGCTATCAACTATCATCACTCAGCTAGGAAACTTTGTTACTCCTCACCTTTATTTCTTGCATTGCATAAGGCTACTTTTCTGCCTTCCGAGATTAAGCATTGTCTCCACTTGTATTTCTCTGCATTGCATAACGCTACCTTTCTGCCTTCCGAGACTAAGCACTGTCTCCATCTGCATTTTTCTCTACATTGCATAAGGCTACCTTTCTTCCTTCCGAGGTTAAGCTCTACCTCCACTTGCATTTCTCTGTATTGCATAAGGCTACCTTTCTGCCTTCCGAGACTAAGCACTGTCTCCATCTACATTTTTCTCCGCATTGCATAAGGCTACCTTTCTGCCTTCCGAGGTTAAGCTCTACCTCCACTTGCATTTCTCTGCATTGCATAAGGCTACCTTTCTGCCTTCCGAGACTAAGCACTGTCTCTATCTGCATTTTCTCTGCATTGCATAAGGCTACCTTTCTGCCTTCCGAGGTTAAGCTCTACCTCCACTTGCATTTCTCTACATTGCATAAGGCTGCCTTTCTGCCTTCAGTGACTAAGCATTGTCTCCATCTACATTTTCTCTACATTGCATAAGGCTACCTTTCTGCCTTCCGAGGTTAAGCACTACCACCACCTGCATGGTTGAAATATCGCCAACACTATTTAAATCCTGCATCGGCTGAAATATCGCCACTTTTATTTATGCCTGCATGGCTAAAAGATCGCCAACTCTATTTAAATGGTTGCACGACTGAAATATCGCCAACTTTATTTAAATCTTTGCATGGTTGAAATATCACCAACTCTATTTAAACCTCTGTGTCGACTGAAATATGGCCAATTTTATTTAAATCCCGCACCGGCTGAAAGATCGCCATTTATATTTATGCTTCACATCGGCTGAAACATCGCCAAATCCTGCATTCCATGGGCTGAAAGATCGCTAAATTTTCCAAAGGTACCATTGTTCGGAGGCATCATCTTCATAGCCCGAGAATGCCATGCCATGTCCTGAGGACCCCTGTTTTTATCTTTTGTATATCATTATTCAAAGGTATCACGGTTCGGAGGCATCATTCTCATAGCTCGGGAACATCATTTCATAGCCTGCGAATCCTCTATTATACGCTTCATGGCCCAGGACGTCATCCTACCCCTCCGAAGACAGCATTCATGGTCCAACGGGAACTTGCTTCATGTTTAAATTTATGCACGATATGTTCATATTGTTCATTCGCAAGTACACCAGCTGGTAATATGCCATTATAGCAGGAGAGATCTCGCTTCGGTTCTCGCAGCCCATCAGTCCCTGACCATCCTTCCCAACCTAAATATTGCGTCTGTCTTTTTCAAAACCTCCATCGGCATATTCCGTAGATGTATCCTGGACTACATATGACCTAATTCCTGTGAGACCAGGGATATGTAGGTAGCTCATGAACCAGAGCTCGGTCAAAACCTTTGCAAGTCATTTCTCTCGGTCAAAATTGGTCATCATATCTTTACCCGACAACTCTTTCATCTTTTCCGGGTAAAGAGGGGCAGCTATTGATACCCAATTTTTCCCTATCTATTTTTATACTCAAAATATTCTCAAAATAGCATGTACATGCATATATAAGTATGCCCAAGAATTTTTGACATTTTTTCTAATTTTTTAAAACTTTTAAAATCATTTTATTATTTATTTTAACAGTACAAAATCCAATAATTATTCCCAAAAACTATCATTTTGGTGAGTAATTTATTTTCATCCTCATATTTACATCGCAATGTAATTACGGTAATTTTTGCATATTTTTGATAAATCTATTTGATATTTTAAGCTAAAATTGCATAAAATTACAATTATAGCCTATATTGCGATTAATTGTATCTTACAATAATAAAATTGTTCCCAATATTTTTAAATTAACATTAACAAATTCAGTGCTTTTAATTTGTTTTAAAAATTATTTTAACTATTTTAATTAAATTAAAAGGGGAAAATTGCCTATTTAACGTATAGCCCATTTATATTTCAATTATAACCACATTACAGGCCCAATTAAACCCAATCTCAGCCCCAATAACCCTGACCCAATCCCCGTGCAAACCGACCCAAACCCATTTCCCACCTACCCTCTCTAATCTCAACTGTTGATCTCTCATATCAACGGTCCCCATTTCCCTTTCCTTTTCTAATTCCCCAATCACCCCCAACCCTAATCAGTTCCCGTCTGTAGTCACCCTTGAATCCCCCCATCTCCCAATTCTCTCTCAACCTCTCTCAGAAACCCTAGCCGCCACCTTCAATCACCACCCAAAATCGACCAAATCCATGGCTTCCAAAGCCATTGATGGCCTATATCTACCTCAAATGACTCCTACACGCCTGATTGCCGTGGTTTCAAGGTCAAACCTTGAAGAAGCATGGCACAGACTTTGTTTGATTTGAGTTCTTTGGCTGTCTCCAACCTTGCTTCAGCATGTCATGGCTGTTCAAGCCTGGTCTTGACGTCTCCTGCTTAGATCATGATTTTTCGAGCCTTTCTCACTATTTGGGGTTCGTCTGAAACCTAACCTTCGGGGTTCTTCTGATTCTTTTAGATCTGTTGTAGATCTGTGTTTTCTCCAAGCTTCTTAAACGTTTCCTTGAGTTTCCTTCAAAACTCTGCTTTCAAAACCTTTATCTTTTCTAGGGTTTCGTTAAGTTATTTCAAAGCTTTTGTGATTTTTAACATATTCTATCATGTTTCTTATGTTGTTCTTCTACCGTGTTTGTTATTTTGTACTTCTACTATGTTTTTATGTGTTTCCCCTTTACCGTGTCTCTTTATGTCGTTCTGGAACTTGCATGTCAAGAATCTTAGTTCTTTTGAGGTTTCTGAATACTTTCATGATAGTGTTTGCTTGATTACTTGTCTTGATGGCAAAATCCCTAAGATTTGGGGTTCATTCGAGTTCTGAGGCTATTTGGCATATGATTTGTTTGGTTATCATCTCTAAATATGTTTGATTTCAAAGCCCTAATTCTTTTGGACCTATTCGAGCTTCTGAAAACTGCTTCGTCTATTTGAAGTTGCTCGACTGGATTCAAAGTCCTTCTTGTTTTAACTTCTGTTTCTCTATGTGATTTGGTTTCTTTCAATCTTTGAACTAAACTATACTTTCCAGAAGGTTCTTTTACTTGGCTCTTTAGCATGCTTCTGATACCCTCTTCTCCCTATTTACTGAATCAACCTATGTGACTACCATGTTTCACGGTCTACAGACTTCGTAGTTATTATTGTTGTTTCTCTTTGCCATGGTTTAACCTCGTCTTCCTAACGTTTTTGCACTCTTTATATACGCTGAATGTCCCTCTAAAATGACCTTAGGTTTTGGACTAATTTCAGACCTCTTTGTATAAGCCGTATTGATTCTTTCCTTATTTTTCCCCATGTGATTTGAAAACTTTCTTTAGCCTTCCGATTCCCCTATTTCTGGCTTGGTTCATTGGTAATTTCGAATCCCTGATTCCTGGATTTAATGTACTAATTGGTTTACTGTGTTTCTTACCTTATTTTCTAACCGTGTATTTCAAAGATTCTTTATTAATGTTTTCCTTAGTTAAACCCCTATGTATTTACCCCTAATTTTCTACTTTACACAAGATGTTTACTTGATTTCTTTCCTTAACTGATTGCTGTCCATTATCGTTTGAGTTTAAACTCCTTAATTAAAGGAAGTTCTTATGCTGATTGATTTTAATTGATACATAGTTCCATAATTACTATGATTCTTCCCTTACTTTCTACCTATTTTAAAACTATAAATACATGACTCTTTTTCTTTTCACAACATACAACTAAATACACTTCAGACTTCACACTTATAATTCTCACAATCTCTTCTGAACTTTCTTATCTGCACTTTGGCTTTTCACAAGACTACTTCCTTCTTTGCTTGTCTCTTTTTAAAAACTGGTATGTCATAATTTTGATTCTAGCATCACCCCCAATGTGTTTATTTACAAGCGTTTATAGCCATGTCTACTTTACTGTTTTGTAAAGTTCAACTTTTAAAGTAGTATGTTTATGTCTTGCTATATGTTGCCGTAAT
The DNA here is from genome assembly GCA_026770625.1 of Nicotiana glauca. Classification (NCBI taxonomy): domain Eukaryota; kingdom Viridiplantae; phylum Streptophyta; class Magnoliopsida; order Solanales; family Solanaceae; genus Nicotiana; species Nicotiana glauca. Next base: position 132,001 of record MU687228.1, read on the forward strand.
GAATCCCTATCCCCTACCCCCTTTTATGTGCTTGAGATATAGTTTTAAGATATGACAATGTACAAGTTATTGTCCATGGATTAAAACTGGATCCTTTGGATCCTAGCCTCTTTCAGTTTCCCTATACCCCATTCCTCCATGTGTGCTGAGTTAAAGTTTATGGTCTGGCAGTCTTCAAATGGCTGTCCAGTTCTAAACCTGACCTTCTGTCACGACCCCAAACCCGGTCGTGATGGCGCCCAACACTAATGCTAGGCAAGCCCGACCATTCACTCTCTCTCAACCGAGCATGAAGCTCAAAACCAATTAATTAAATACTTAAATAAAATATCAATACTCATAGCTGAAGTACTCAAAAGAAAACAATACGAAAATCTAACATAAACTGTAACTTCCAAAGACCTGGGGTCATGAGTCTAGAGCCTCTAAATAATACCGAGTCAAGAATCCTCAAATAAAATAAATATGTTCTAAAGTACGGAAATAATAAAGGGATAGGGGAGGAGTCGGGTCTTGCGGACGTCAAGCAGCTACCTCGACAACTCCTGAAAACTCTGGAAACAGCAACTAGCTCAACTAGGCTCCCGAAATACCTGAATCTGCACACAAGGTGCAGAGAGTAAAGTGAGTACTTCCAACTCAGTGGTAATAGGCATGTATAATGTCTGACAGCAGTAAGAAATCCCAAATATAGCACAATGCAAAGCTATAATCAATTCGTCTACACATTCATCAATGGAACAGCAACAGGTAATGATAGGTAGAACAAGTAAATAATAATGCATGAATGCAATGCAATGCACATGACCGCTACGACACGTAGCCCGATCCATTTAACGTCAACGGCGCTCACTGGGGGTGTGTACAGACTTTGGAGGGGCTCCTACAGCCCAAGCGCAATATAATCATAGCATTCGCTGCGGCATGCAGCCCGATCCACCATCAGTCCAGATGTATATATATATATGTATGCATGCAAGCCACCAGGCACAATCAAGTTTACCATTTTCGGTTCCATTTAACAGGTATTATAGTTTAAGTGATTTAAAACCTTAGAATTTTCTAATCATTTCGATACAGTNAGACTAAGCCATAGTCCTCCAATCACAACCGACCCCGCACTCGCCGTAGAGTACGTGTCTCGCCTCAATATAGCATCACAGTGTGATATACCGGGGTTTCAAACCCTCAGGTCATCATCCACATCTATTACTCACCTCAAGCCAGCCACAAAACTAGTCCGCCATACCTTTTCCTCTCGAATCCGCCTCCTCGCACATCGAATCTAGTCAAAACCACAACGAATACATTATTATATGCGAAAGAAACATAACCCAATCGAAATTACTCAAAAAATGCTAAAAATCACGAAGTTGGCAAAACTCGAGCCCCGGGCCCAATTCTCGAAAAATTCGGAAAATCACACCAGTGGATTCCTCGTCTCGCCACAAGTCCGTACATATAAAGTTCATCGAAAACGGAGCTCAAATGGTCTTTCAAATCCTAAAAATTCATTTTCAAAAATAAAGCCCTAGTTCTTCACAATTTCTACCCAATTTCATGAATTTGAGTGTTGATTCTTCCATTGAATGGTGTTTTCTAGTCAAGAGACTTACCTCCAATCAATATCCGTTGAAAACCCTCTTCAAATCGCTCAAAAAGCTCTCTTGGTGGAGTAATAATGGTGGAAATATAATGTGGGTCGCGACTGAAATTAACCCTTAAACTGTTCTGTCCAGGCGACCCTTCTATGCAATCGCATCAATACCATTGCGATCGCATAGACCAAAAATCCAGATCTTGAAAATCCTCTTACGCGATCACATAACAGACAATGCGATCGCATAGCTCTTCTTCTTCCTACTACGCGATCGCATTAACACCCACGTGACCGCACTGAACAAGTTCCTCGACCTATGCGATCGCAGACACCTTTACGCGATCGCATAGAGCAAAATCTCCACCCCCTCAGAGCCTTCTATGCGATCGCAGACATACCTACGCGATCGCATAGAGTAAAATTTCTCTGCAATTTCTGCTGCACTATTCATGTTCAAAATTCCCCGTTAGCCATCCGAATTCACCCCGAGGCCCTCGGGACCTCAACCAATGCAAAGATATGTTCTATTACTTCATTCAAACTTGCTCGTAACATAAAAACACTATCATAAACATCAAAATCATCGAATTACCACGGATTCAAGCCTAAGTTAAACTAAAACTTCCGAAACTTGCATTTGATCTAAAACCCGACCTAAACACCTCCGAATGACCTGAAACTTTGTACGCATATCCAAAATCACCTAACGTAGCTATTGCAACTCTCGGAATTCCATTCCGACCCTCGGATCAAAATCTCACCTATCAACCGGAATTTGCCAAAATCCAACCTTAGCCAATTCAAGCCTAATTCTACACCGGACCTCCAAATTCAATTCCGATTGCGCTCCTAAGTCACAATTCATCCCCCGAAACTAGTTGAATCATCGGAAATCCATTCCAAGCCTTCTAACTCATAAGTCAACATCCAGTTGACTTTTTCCAAAGCAAGCTTCCTCCAAAAAGGCTATGTGTCATATTTCCAACTAGAACCAATCAAATTCTATCAGATCAACTCAAATACTGATATTAAATCATGGAAGGACATAATATGGGGGAAATGGGGCGGTAACTCACGTGGCAACGGGCCGGGTCGTCACACCTTCAAAAGGTCTTAACTCCTTAATTTTCAATTGACAGGCTGGTCAGGGTGTTTCAGCACCCCAAAAATGCTTGGCATGACCACCAGCCTGCTATCTCCCCTCTACTGCACTTGCACTTACTCCTAGCCTCTAAGTTCTGCCCCCTCCTATGAGCATTGCCTTGGGACCTTGAGTTCCCTCTGAACTTAGACATTTGAGTGCTGGCCCTTCCACACTGCACTATAATCTGTTCGGCAATGATATTTTAGGGTGTAAGCATTGCCTGGAACTCTTGAAGTTCCTTGGAAGTTCGACACATCCCAAATAAGAGAAAGGCTTTGAAAATCTGATCCTAAAGGTTGGTTTATCTCATATTATTAGACTCTGAATCTGAATTAGGCTGATTAGATGTTGATTTAATCACTGATGTAATTTTACTTTCTTTCTAATTCCTTCAGTCTGTAATAATTTTGTAATACCTGCTGGGGTGTTAGTAAAAAGGGAGGGTCAATCAATGTATGCAAAGGGGTAGATATCGTGTCTATAGGGAATCATTACTTCTAAAATTTATGCATTTCATATAAAAATCATGTCTATAGGGTATCATTACTTCTAAAAATTTTGCATCTCATATAGATACCATGGCTATATGGAAATACTATTTCTAAAATTCTGCATTTTCGTATAGTTAACTACTGAAACCCTATGCCTCATATAGATATCATGTTCATAGGTATTTCTGCATTTCATATAGATATTATGTTCGTAGGATTTTCTGCAACTTCATACAGATAGCATGTTCATAGGATTTTCTGCATTTTCGCATAGATACCATGTCTATAAGTATGCATATCATATAGATAATATGCCTATAGGACTTCTGCATTTTTGCATATGCATCAGCCATTAGGCAAACTTTTTATAGGATTTAAATAACTAATGCCATATAGATGACCTGTCTATAGGATTTCTGCATAAACAATAACAATAATTAAAATCAGTAACACCTAGAAATCATGCCTATATGAGCTATCGACTAAAACCTGAATCGTCCACTCGTTCCTAAGTCTAAAATCAATGTAATTTGTCTAACACTCACAGAACTTATGATCTTTTAACCAACAATTCTTTTCTGCAATCAGTTTATTCTTCCCATCTCTGAATTGATAAATGTCATGCCTATAGATCCCATTTAACACACAGGCAAATGGTTAAATAATTAATCAACTGTCAGTTTTCGACAACTACATCTAAGCAGGACTAATTTGGACTCCCTATCTGGGAAATATGTGGTAAATCAATTCTTCCCATGCTAATTTTAGTTAGGGACCTAAACAATATGTGTAAGATATGTTAAACAATTTGTTCTTTATGTGAGGAGGCCTATTTGAGCCTTTAGTTGTTGTTATTTCCCATTAACTGCTTTATGTGTTTTGGTTGTCGCCCTAGAATTTTACCCTTTTAAAACCTCTGAAAAGCCAAGCTCCCTCCCTTTTAGGATTAGTAGTCCTAAATGCCTCCGGGACTAATAAGTGGGACAGGTAATAGCATGCAGTAGGTAACGATACCATTCCACGCTTAATACCTTAATGGGTTGGGAAGGGTAGACATGGAGATGATGATCACACGATAACACCATGCGTACGATTGGGTACCGGTGTTGTGTTGATGATCCAAGTGTTTTACAAACCTAGGACCTCTTTCCTTTATGTGACTTTGTAAAATATCAATAAGATTCTGTCTTTGTTTCCGCTGACCCAAACTCCCTCTTTAATTTTACTTCATTATTCCTTTTTTTCTAAAATTTTCTGTTTATTCATGTCTCGATTAATTTTCTGCATTTAGACCCTCCCTCAAACAAATTGTGGAACCATCTAGACCTTAATTTCAACATGCTTATCACGTATCTACTTGAAACCCTTATGTGTGGAATTATTTGCATACTTATTTGCATTAAAGTCACAATATAGCATGGTCGGGAACTACACTAGCGGATCTTGAGGGGTGCCTAACACCTTCTCCTCGAGATAATTTCTAGCCCTTACCCGAACTCTGGTTTTCAAATATCAAAACCCTTAGTGTCATAATGCAATTAATCATTAGGTGGTGACTTTTCAAATCTAGAAACCCAAATCCCAAACGAAAATAGAGTTGTCTTCTCAAATGTTGTAAACCCGATTTCGCGAGAAAAAGAGGGCGTCGACAAGGCAACAGCGTCAATACAGGTAGGCATGGCATAGTATCTGGTTGGGCCTCCCGTTCTAGGAAGACCTCTAACTCCCCGACCTCCACCCCTAGCTGGCTGGGCGGATGGGGTAGTAGCTGGAGCAGAGATCATGGCCTGAGAACTCTATGGGGCACGATGTAGCTGAGAAGTCTGTGGGGGTGCTCTCCTCCAAAGTCTAAAGCAATCCCTCACCACATGGCGGATGTCACCACACTCAAAACAAGCTCTGAGAGAATGTGGCGGCTGTGACTGGCTCGGACCAGGTCTACTGGACTGACTTCTGAAAGCACCCCGCGCAGGAGGCGCGCTAGAAACCGGAGGTGCATAATAAGGCTCCTGAGGCCTAGGAGGAGCTGGAGCACTACTGGCTGCTGGAAGAGCCTAATGAATGGGTCAACTTATATAACCCCTACCATGACAACCTGAAGCTGGGGTACGAGCACTAGAATAATGACCCGACTCTCGAGACCTCTTGATATCCCTTTCCTCTCTCTCCCTAGCATGCATACCCTCAATCCTCTTAGAAATGCTCACCACCTGCTGATAATAAATATCCATATCGAACTCATGAGCCATGCTAGATGTGATGCAGGGAATAATCCCCTCAATAAACCAGCGAACCCTCTCGCAAACAGTAGCAACCAACGCTAGTGCATGCCTAGCCAAACAGGTGTAACGGACAGCATACTCTGAAACAGTCATAGCACCCTGGTGCAAATGCTCAAACTCTGCGCGATATGCGTCTCTGACACTCTGAGGAACATACTCTCGCAGGAACAGAACCAAAAATTATGCCCAAGTTAGTGAAGCAGCTGCATCTGGACTGTCTAACTCATAGGTACACCACCAATCATAGGCGGCTCCTCAAAGCTGGAAGGTTATGAAAGAAACCCCGCTTGATCTAGAAATATCCATAATATGGAAAATACGTAACACTCATCAAGAAATCCCAAAGCATCCTCCGATGCTAGACCACTGAACTCAGGAGGCTTACACCTCTTAAACCTCCCAAGCCTCAACTGCTCCTACTCGAAAGCCGCTTCCATGCCCTCGGGCTAAACTGGCACTGCAGGACTGTGGGCGGCAGGAGTCTGTGCTCCTCCCCTGGCCTGGGATGTGGCTGCAGTAAGGGGAAGCAACCCTGCCTGAGCCAAAGTGGTGTACATGCTCATGAACTGTGCCAAAGTCTCCTGAAGAGCTGGAGTAGTAGCAGCAGTACTAGGCATGCCAGGTGCCTGGACTCCAGCAGATCTACTGGTGGTACCTTGGCGGCAGCTCGTGCAGGTGCTCTGGCTGCACCACGTGCGCGTCCTCAACCACTACACCAGCCCCGGCCTCTAACAGATGCAGTAGGGGGCGTGGGTGCCTGATCACCTCGAGTAGCATGTGTCCTCACCATCTGTGAGAGAATAGAAAGACGTAAGTTTAGTTGTGATATCAAAATCTCGCGCGACAAGGAAATCAAATGAAGTGGAATTTTCCTAACAGTTACATAACCTCTCGTAGATAAGTACAAATGTCTCTGTACCGATCAACGAGACTCTAATAAACCGGCCTATGTTCCGTGACTCCTACGAAGCTTGAGCTCTAATACCAACTTGTCACGACCCTAGTTCGCCCTCCGTGAACTGTCGTGATAGCACCTAGTCACTATGACTAAGTAATCCTAACAAGTGCGGAAAGACAATAAAAGCCTTGCAGAAATTATAACTTAAACAAAGAATCAACAAAAGGAAACGAAATGAAAAATGCCACTCGGTACATACAACAATTTATTTCAAACTTCGACAAATACTATCCCAAAACCCGGAAACTCATGGGAACACAAGCTACAAGGAATACGGTAGAGCGCTCTAATATCCAAAAATGTCTACATCAATAGTACGATAGAAAGGGCTAACACTACAAGATAGAGTAAAGAAAGAGAATCTTCGGTCTGTGGATGCGACAGATATACCTTGAAGTCTCCATAATGCTCCCTGCCTCAAGGATGATACACCTGGGTAGAGGTACCTAGATCTGCACATGAAAAACATACGCAGAAAGGGCATGAGTACACCACAGTGGTACTTAGTAAGTGTCAAGCCTAACCTCGGTTGGGTAGTGACGTAGAAGGTCAGGGCCCTACTGAAATAAACATAAACATATATATATATATATATATATATATATATATATATATATATATATATATATATAATGAAATGATAGGGAAATAAGCAGTAAAACTGAGAGTCGATAATAAGGATCTACACAGTATAATAAGAGTGCAATAACGGAAATGGAGAATAAGGCAAACTACAAGGAAATACTATTCGCAACAAAGATGATAATCAGGGGATCTCTTGGTATCCCGAGAATCTCTTAGTATCCTCAATAAATATGCCAGGGATCTCTTGGTATCCCGAGGATCTCTTGGTATCCTCAATATATAAGTGTCGGGGATCTCCTGGTATCCCGAGGATCTCTTGGTATCCTCAATATATAAGTGTCAGGGATCTTCTGGTATCCCGAGGATCTCTTGGTATCCTCAATATATAAGTGCCAGGGATCTCCTTGTATCCTGTACCTTAGTCCAGATCATAATTTTGTATGGGGGATCTCCCAGGATGCCGTCCCGTATTCCAAATTTAAACACACAGCAACAGCTCTAGGATGTCAAAATAAATACTAAGTCTGTAATAAGTAAACAGTAAATTCTAGCCTAACATGCTTCACGTAATACAATTAAGACAGTTTAAGCAAATAGACAGTTAATTCAACTAAGCATACTCTTTTAAACTAACACAAGCTATATTTGCAAGTAGAATAAAGCAGGTAAGAAAAGAACTCAGCTCAAATACTTAAAGTAAAACCGGATTTTCAATAATAAGCTCAAGTACGCGCTCGTCACCTCACGTACAAGGCATTTAATTACCAAATATCATATCCTAAGGGGAAAGATCCCCACACAAAGTTAGACAAGCAACTTACCTCGAACCGGCTCCAAAATCAACTAGAAACCACGCTTTTGCCATGAGTATCCGACTCCAAAAGGCCTAAATCTATTCAATTCAATTGCATATTATAAATAACATCTCAAGCAACTGATTCTACGATTTAATTCAAAGCTAATACATGATTTTATGCAAAATGACCAAAATGCCCCTCGGGCCAACATCTCATAATCGGGTTAAATTTATATTTTCAGAATCCTCACACTCACACGAGTCTAACCATATAAAAATCTCTCAAATCGGATATTAAAATCCCCATCAAAACTCAATAATTCGGCCTATGAAGTTTTATCAAATTTTCTTTCAAAATCCGAAA